>VYXF01001499.1:199777-216556 GCA_013397295.1 Polioptila caerulea
GGGGGGACACCACAGCCCATCTGCAGAGTCCCAAAGTTATCACCATGACCTGTTTGCTCCTTGCTCTTTCCCTCCTTCCCTCCCTCCCTAAATGTTAGTGAATGGATTTTGGGCTTATGCTGGAGTGAGAGGACTTGGGCTTGTGGGCACCTTGAATTTACTGATGAGGAATCTTAAATGCATTTTCCCCAAGTTATGAAATGCCTGGCATCTCTAAGGCTGTTGTCCCATCTGGCAGGAGACCTGGAATCCCCACTCTGCCTTGTACAAGCCTCCATTAAGCAGTGTAAAATCAGTGTATTTATAACTCATTTTAGGGTCTAAATCTCAGGATGAAGTTGAAATGACAAGAGCTTCCTGGAGAGCAGCCAGGATTTGTCTTGCCCTTTTCCTTTTCCTCTGGAAGAACAAAACCCTCAATTAGGACAGAAAAAGTAAGGTAGAGTGGAGAGGGGAGGAAGGAGCTAGAGCTGGAGGGGGAGAAAGGCTGTTCCTGGGGCACAACCTCCTTTTAAAGGTTTTACAGATAAGGGGTTGCCTTGGGTCCTGGCAAGGAGGGGACACCTTGAAGGATGATTTTGGGTTTTGGTAATCCAAACCCCTTTCTAATCAGGCCAGGTATTCCTACCCCAACTGCACATTGGCCTTCCTTCTCTTAGCATTTAGTTCTTTTTTTCCCAATTTCTCGAGTTATTAATTATTGCTAAAATGAGGTGTGAGAGCAGAGCTCCATGTGTATTGTTTTATGGCAAATTCCAGGTTAAGCTGAAAGCAATTTCCAAACTCAAGGAGCTTCCAAATACAGCAGGGACTCGGTTTCTTGGGTGTACAACAATTTCAGTTTAGTTTTTCACTGCAGACTGTTTTCATCAGCTGATTTTTTAGCCAGGCTGTGCCCTCCAAACCCTGAAAAATCACCACAAGACCCCTCCTCTCTCCACTGCAGCATTTAGAGCAATCCTCTCTGGAGTTTCTCATTTACCTTGATTATTACTGCATAAAACCTTCTCTCAGCACAAGAAAACTGCATAAAACCTTCTCTCCTTCTGCTTCATTCTGCCACAGTGGCAATCCAATGTTTGTGAGGTGATTGCAGCTTTGGTGACCTGTGATGTGAAAAAGGCAATGGCAGCATTGTGGAATGAAACTAAGAGGATGAATTGGGCACTGAGAAGGGAAAATGTACCTGTTTGCAGACAGTCAAGTAACCAAGAAAGGATAAAAATGAAAAAGTCAAGGGTTTAATAGTCTGGTAGTGTGAGCAGTATGGAGGTGTTTCTGTCCTCTGATGAAAGTTCAGGCTGGGCTCCACCAGGGTCCCTGGCACCTCCCTGGCTGGTGGCATGTCAAAGGCCACCATGGACATGTCACCTCTGAGCTGTTGACTCTGTTATGTCTACACCAGTTAGCTCATCTTTGGAGACTGATGCTTCTAAAGGAAAGCAGACCCTGAGATGACTGGCATCTCTATAAGGGACTTGTGAATTTTCCAAAATACTCCATCCTACTTCTGACAACAGCATCACTTTTTATTAGTTCGCTTGCTTTACTGTAGCTTTCTTATAAGTTTTGGGGTCAAATGGGCCCCAAATGTCCCCTGACCCAGTGTGCTTTTCCTCCACTTTGTGTCACAAGCTGTGAATGTCACATCCTTCTGCTGCAAAGTGATAAATCACTACTGCATCTGACCAGGGAGATGGTGGAAGGCATAATTAATATCCTGTTGCTGCTGGCTGGCAGCAGGTTTTTGGCATGTTGAAAGAAGCAAGCTTTGTAATGGGTTAATTCCCCCTTGTTCATAAGCTTAGCACTAAACACATGCTTAATAAATTTGTTTTCTCAAAGTGGGGCCTGCAGTGAGTGACTGAGAGCTAGACTTTTCTAGGCTCTCTGCTTTCACTGACTCTTTCTATAATGCTGTGGAAAGTCATTTAGATGTCTCCAGTATGTAAGTTTACCCGACTGTAAAATTGGGTATAATAAGGCTTGCTTACTTTACAGCTGAGGTTTAATTCAATAATGTTTGTTGTGAGTGTCAGATCTCATCTAGGAGGTATAATAGGAAAGGTGTTATAAAAGGGCAGCACGAGGGGATGTCCATTAGCAGAGTCATTGTTATAAGAAAAATCTCGCTGGAACAGAACACAGAAATCAAACAGCAGCTGACAAAATCAGATAATGATCTTGCCTGTAAAACGTAACCTTCCAGATAATGAGATGAAGGTGTTAGGGAGGGAGTTGGTGTGACAGAATAACAAGTGTTACTGCCTGCCTGGAACCAGCCTGTGTGACAAACACAACCCCCATCCCACCACGTCGCTGTTGGGATGTACCTGCCTGGCACCTGCCCAGCCCTTGGCCCTCTGCACTTCTTCAGGTCAACGTGGCAGGAAGACTTTGCAGGGTAAAGCAGAAACCACATGGTGGGTTGGGAAATCTGCCTGCTGCACACTCATCTAGACCACAAAAACGCCAATAAGAGCAATATTTGTTTAGCTCAGCTGCCCTCCGGCAGCTTTGTTATGCTGAACAGCCCTGTTGAACAGTGTATGTAGTTTGTTCAAAGTGCACATTTATCACCTTCCTGGGTGATTTATAATATGAAGTACATTCAAAGAATAAGGAATGTGGTTTGTCCTGCCATAAAGGTTTTTGTTGTTTGTTTGTGTTCTAAGTGCCTGTTTGCTGCAGAGCGAATCACTGGGGGGTTTGTGGTGTTTTGCTGAAAGCTGTTGGTTTTTATTAAACTCCTCTGTGTTATGTTAAAGGCTGGAGGACAGGCAAGCTGGGCACTGTCTTGGTTGGCACACGGAAAAATTCATTGTATCAAGGTGCCAAAAGTTCAAAAAGTGGTAGTAATAGGGCGATGAGGGATAAATTGCTCTGAATATGGGTGACGATAGAAAAAGACCAGCTGTGGGCAGAGCACTGGGTGAAATCCAGCTGAAACCCACACCCAGATTCTGGTTCCAGCATGGACAGGCAAATATTTTGGGAGTGGTTGGGGTAGCCATCCTTGCTTTTCTTCATCATTCAGGTGTAATCATTAACCTAAATAATCTAACTAGTGATATGAGAACCCAATTTTGACTGTACCAGGGCTTGTGTGAAACTAATACTGTGCAAGCCAACATGTCTCCCCAGAACTGCTGCCTGCACAAGTGAAAGCTCTGTCAAATGCTTTTACCAGAGAGGTTCCAGCTCTGATTTGGCCAACAATTACTTTGTAACACGGAAACCCTGAGGCCAGATAGGTCTTTCTTATCCTCCAATACTCTGTGGCTTTACTGCCTTAGGTGTTTTCTTTGCCTGGTTTCACAAACAAAATTGCCTTAGTCCAGGTGAGTATTTTAGATTTATTTGTGAACCATGTGATGTTCAAATCACTAGGTGTGAGTTGTAGTAATGTCCAGAAGCTGCAGCTGTTTAAATTATAATTATCAGATCAATCAGGCAGTCTGGAAAAGGTGCTCCCAGAGAAAAACATCCTTCTGGTTCTGCTTTTCAGCAAACTCAACAGCTATTGGCACTTACTGTATATTACAGTCCTTTTTCTAAGTTTTATATTCCATGCTTCCACTACATAGCTCTTTGTTTTCAGTGTTAGGAAAACGTGGCCCACTTCTCAAAAATTAAGGGCTTCTAAGGGCTTCAATTAAATCTGACTTTCCAAAGAATTTCCTCTACTAAGGGTCACACCCTCTGCTTTTCTTACCCAGCCTCTCCACAGTGGAGAGCTCTGCTGGGAAAGCACTGTACCACTGACTTTGATAGTTGTCATGTTACTCTTTTAAGTGTCTCCTGTGTGTATTAATCCCCCATGTTAATGCACAGGTTGACACAAACCAGGGGCTCAGTGCCTGGGATGGAGGGGGAGTTCCCCTGTGCCTGGCTTTGCACAGGGCTAGTTTGGGACATTGCAGAGACTCCTGAAAGCTGCTGGCCAGGGCCATGCTGAGGGGCTGGGCTCAAATGTGCAGTTCCTGTGTAAATGCCCTTCAGCCAAGCCTCCCTCTCACACACAGTGGGTAGGATAACAGAGTCCAAGGTGGTAAGTGAGTAAGAGAATGACAGGCTAAACAAGCAGACAAAAATAATGAGTTTAAATTAATGTCAATGAAATGAATAGATTTCAATCTGAGAGCACAATGCATTCCATTGCATTAAAGGGCAAGGGATAGAACAGGTCTTTCTCAAGTGTAGCACACTGGACATGGAGATCAGTCAGCAGCCCTTCTGTCTGTGAGGAAAGGGCTGGGCCAGCAGGGCCCTTTAGTGACACAGAACAAGACCCAGAACTGGGCTGTGGCTACAGGGAGCTGGCACATGTGAAACCTCTGGGGATGGTGCTGATGGTACCATGAACGAGGAGCTTCAGCTGTGTCCACAGGCAGAAAGCAAAGGGGAATGCCTGGCTGTGCCAGAGGCATGGTGCCCAGCCAGAGTGATTCCCACGAGATGGCTTAAAATTGAAGACAAATCAAAGGTCTTGGAGTCCAGGAATGGGCTGAATAATACTGCTGCTAAAGGGAACACCACAGAGCTCTGACCAACAATTCCTTACGCTGTTTCTCCCAGTACATTACTTCTACCATGGCAATCTGTTGAGACGTGCTGCTGCTTCTTGTCCTTTTCCCCTCCTTATTGAGTGTTGCCTAATGTTTACCTCACTATCCAACTGACCTTTCACTTTTGCTCTTTGTCTTAAGACAACCTCTGCATTCGCTTTGTCCTTGGTGAGTGGTGCTGGAGAGCCCACGTGTGCATCCTGGTCTGTCTGTGCTCTTCATCCTCTTTTCTGGGAGCACTGAGGAGTCTCCAGCTGCCAGCCTGCCTCTTTCCTCTTCCCAGCTTGGTAGGGACCAGCAATGCCCATGAGCAGGTTTTCAGAGGTGAAACACAAACTTTTATGCACTCTCTGTAAGTGTTAATGAACCTTGTAAAGCAAAAGCTCAGTGAAGTACATCGAGCCCCAGCTGTTCTCCCTGGGGAACATAACCTGGCAGAAATAGAATTGCTATTTGCTGATTCTTCCATTTCTAAGGCTGGTGTGGTTAGCCTTATATGGGAGGTGCTTGCAGAGGGAGATGCTTGCAAAGGGATTGCTACCCTTGGAGCACTAGGTTCCTTCCAACATGGTGATGTTTCTTTTAAAAAATGTCTTTCTTCTCTCTTTCTCTTATTTTTCTTTTAAACAACTATTCCAAATCACTACCCTCAGTCCCCCTCTAGTATTCTTTCTGATGTCTAAGAGGGGAACTCAGTTTTATCCACCCCAGAGAGACAAACTCACAGAAACAGAGAATGGGTCAGGCTGGAAGGGACCACAGTGGGTCATCTGATTCAACCTCCCTGCTCAGGCAGGGCCTCTCTGGGGCACACTGCTCAGGATTGCAGTCAGATGGTTCTGCAATATCTCCAGGGAGGGAGAGTCCACAACTGCTCTTCCCACAATCAGATTTTGGAACCAGTTTGTGAGTCTGTACTGGGCAGAATCAGGTTTCCAGTAGTGCATCCTAGTGCACTTCTGGAGAAACTCAGAATTTTGTTCCCTCCCTTGATTGACTAGAGCTGGCAGAAACACCATAGCTGACATTTTTGAAGTGATCATAGAGAGCACTTGGAGCTGAGCTGAGCTGAAGGGCAAGGATTATACCCACTGCAGCAGAGGATGCTGCCAGGTGCAGATGGCAAGTCCTAGGACAAAGGCAAAATGAAAGACAGAGGAAGGGAGAGACACTAAAAGGGAAAATCTCTCTATTTTGAAGTCATTAACAGAAATGTTAAGGCTAAGCAGCCTCTCTGAGTTAGTTATTAATAATCTACAAATGACAATGAAATGACACTTCTAGCCTGGCTGCTTGCAGCTCTCTTAGTGAGTATCTGTTGTGTAAGTTAAGATGGACATCTTTATTTAAGTTACAGGAAAGAGGCAGGGTTATGCTCTTACAAGCTACCCACTAGTTCAACTGTTCAAACAAAAAATTTTCTTGATTCGCTCCAAAACTTAAGACAACAAGAAGCCTTTTAGTTCTTAGAGGGAAAAAATGTTCCAGCTTTATATAAAGTATTTTTGGCATCACAAAAAAATCTACTATGATCAGTTATTTCTTTATAGTTATAAATTGTCACTGTTGCAATTTTTACATTGGATATTTCTAGAGAAATAGATGATAGGATATTTCTTTCTGGTTCTGTTTTGTTTTAGTAAATTGCAAGTTGTGATTTAAGTTTCTGTGTTCAGGTTTATTTCTCTCTCCCATTGGGATAATATAATCAACAATAACTTCTATTGCTTTCATTTTTTAGAGATGATTGATGGACCAGCTCACCTACACGTCCTGTATGAAGTTAAATTAAATACATATTTTAAATGCGTGTTTTGATAGCTCATTTTTTTTTATTTAACAGCAAAAGGATATTATTTATTACAAGAACCAATGATGAGAAATCTCAAAGGTGAATTTCTTATTGTACAAATTCCCAGGCAATAAATGAATGAATATCCTTTAAGTGAGGATGAATTCTAATCTTCTGCAGATGAAGTGCCCATAGACTAGTCATGAGACTGAAAAAGGCATCTATGTCCTTCATCTTATGAAATCTTATGTAATATCTGACTGGGGATCACTAGATGGGCTTCAACACATCTTGAATGCATTTGATGGCCCATATGTTTAAAATTTGCTCATGTAGCCATATGTTGAAAACTTCCCCAAATGCTGCTACTTCTTATTTTTAGGCTGTTTTTAAGAAAATGACAGTCTAATGCTGTGACCCCCTGTTATTCCAGACTGTACCAAACATATTGTAGTCAGATACCCCACAGTGACCCTGAAGAAATGGAAAGTGTAGGAGTGACTGTTAGGGAAGCAGAGAGAGAAGCCTGGCAAATGCAGGGAGGAAAATGAAAACAAGTGTTTGGACCATGCTGTGATTATTATCTCTCTCTTTTCTTGGTAATGATTGTGCAAAAATTTTAGTTCAGAAAGGGAGGATATTATAATTGATAACCAAACTGTAATCTCTCTGTATAAAATGTTGCACATCATCAGCATACAACTCTCTCCATATGCACACCACTATAATTTTATATTCTCATCTTTAGGGCTTGTTCATGCTCTTGCATGAATTAAGTCTCTTTCTGTAGAAATGATTGGATTATGGACCTTTTTTAAGGTTATCACCTTCCTTTTGAATAAAGCAGATTCGAGTTGAAACTCAGAAATTATCAGTTGTCACTTCCAAAGTGGCATTCACTGGCGAGCCATGCTGGACCAATTGCAAGACAAACAGATAAATAGGTGGTAGGAGCTCCCTCCCACACCTGCATATGCTTGCACTGGCTAGTGAAGCTGAATGAAAAATGCTGAATGAAAAATGCTGAATGAAAAAGTGTGTCTTTTCTTCTCCATTTCCTGCTCAAAAGCACAATATATGCTCACGTCAGGTGGGAAATGCCATTTTCCCCATCTTTTTGAGCAAGTACTGAGCAACTTACACTGAAACTGAAAGGCAGCAACACAAAAGCATGCAAAGGAAATAATTTTCTGAACTCAAATATATTAGAATATAAATCATGGCAATATAAAATGCCTAATCCCTCTGTGAGTGCTGAGTCTTTAGTCTAAATGCTAAGTGGAAATGCTGTGTGCAGAATTTAGACAGAGGACTTGAACCTGATAGGAGATTACCTATCTGATATGACAAAGAGAAATAACCAGTGTTATTAGGGTTAACAGTTAGAAAAACTTCCTGGAGGGAGATTTGAAAGCTCGTGCTTCTGAATCTAAATCAGTATTTATCCAGGTCTGGGGCATGGAAACAATGAATCAGAGAATGGTTTGGATTGGAAAGGACCTTAAATTTATCTAATTCCAACATCCTGCTGTGGGGAGGGACACCTTCCACTAGATGAGGGTGCTCCAAGCCCCATCCAAGCTGGCCTTGGGCACTTCCAGGGATGGGGCAGCCACAGCTTCTCTGGGCACCCTGTGCCAGGGCCCCACCACCCTCACAGGGAGGAATTCCTTCCTAATCTCTAATCCAACGCTGCCCTCTCCCTGTGGAGCCTTCACCCCTTGCCCAGGCACTCCAGGCCCTTGACAAACTCCAGCACAGCACAGGCACAGCACCTGGCCAATGGCTTTGGTCCAAGGGGGCATCAACTGCAAGGCTGACTAAACGAGGTTTAATACAGCAATCAATTAATAGTTGAGTGCACTGTGCTCTCCATGCCCTCTACACCCACACCAGAGAACCAACACTCTGCTTTTGTGTCTGTCTGACTAAAGCAGTCAGAAGGTAATTTTTCAGGAGTGAGTTAGAGCCACCACAATTAACACACTGCTTCAACATATCAAGACCTCCAATGCATTAAATATTTTGCAGTTTTTCTGCCAGTAACAAAGTTCATGTCAAAATACATTTTTTTTTTATACTTAGGCACATTTCAAACTCGCCATCAGGCTGATACATCTGAACAAACACAGAAAATTAATTTATAGAGCTGTTGGCAGAAATGTTTGGAAAACATAAAACATAATTTATCTGCTATTCCCTATAGCACAGTGAAGCTCTACATGTTCTCTGCTGTACTGCTTTGTCCTGGCCATCCCCCATGGCTCCCTGGGGCTTGGCTGACACAGGACCTGACTGCCCCATTCTGGCAAAATTGGGAAGAAATTTACTTTTAAATTCAAGTCATAATTTATAATATCCTTAGGCAATCCTAGGAGGCTTTGGGGACTGTTTTTGGGTTAGCAGCTTCAAAAAGCCCAAAATCAAATTATATTACATTTAATATCAGTCAAACTATTTAAAGGACAAGTTTTGTTGTTGGTTTAGATTTTTGTGCTGTAAAAACACTATTCAGACATCTCTAACAAAGAAAAAAATTCTTAAGCTCCTGCTGCAGGTGAATATCTGTCATTTAAAGATCCATTCTGTGATGAAACTCTGCCCAGTGATGGAGCAGGTCAGTCCCAGTGTCACCACTCAACACATCCAACAACCTAAAATCAGTGCTGTTCTCCCTCAAAGAGCTGGCTGAAGGTCTGTAGGTACCTCTGGAAATGAGGGGTCTGACCATAAGGGCAGAGTGAAAGAAAGAAGGGGCTGGGAGCTAGAGGTGAGACAGGAACCCTCCTTCCTCCTTGCTCTTGTGATGCATGGACCAGCTGGATGCTATTTTGGGTGAGAATTATCTGAGATTTACTCCATTGACCTGAAGGCAATTTTCTTCTCAGTCTCAGACCTGACAGAAACCCAGTGAGAGAAGCTGTGCCGGGAATTATATAATGGAATAAAAGTGTGGATATGTATATATATTTACACAGCTCCTGAAAACTCTTTTGGCCTCACGCAGAGTTTGAGTTGAGAACAGCCCCCCCAGAGAGCAGCTTTGATTTTATACCTTGCAGAGGCACCACAGTGCAGCAGGAGCCCAGCTGAACACAAAAGATATTTTGCAGCAACTGCTTGCCAAGGGGGCACCTCATGTGGGGGTGCTCTGCAGGGCCCCCCTGCTCGTGTGCTGTGAGGTTTGTCTGGGCTCTGGGAGCTCCAGCCATCCCTGCCTTGTCCCTGGAAAGTGAACTCCTTCCCTGTCTCTGCCTCGCTTACTCAGCCACAGGACTGTCTAGTACCTCTTGGATAAGGTTCATGCAGCATCAGGAGGAGCTTCCCAGGGCCCTGAGATGAGTGGTGCCACACAAGTGCCAAGTGCTTTTATACAATAAAGCACTTAATAACTAAGTGTGCCTCTCAGAGAAGAAAACCCACGAGGAACTCTGCAGTGGAGAGGGCACTTGGTTTTCTATTGCTGTCAGTGCTCAGTGAATACCCCAGAGAACTGTTTGAAATGAGTGTGGTATCCTCCAGGGAGATCAGGGTACTTCCAGAGGGGTTTTGCTCAGAAATTTGTGAAGCCTCTGTTCCTATAGCTTTTGACAGCTTATAGCTTTATCTATTTCTGTCATAATCATTCATTAGGTTTTGTCAAACTGTTCCAATTGCTATAGCAACTCTAATGAAATCTTGCTCTCTAAATAGCCACACCAATTTTATCAGGTCAGAATCTGCCCTTTCCAACTAATTTCCTACCTTTTGAATGTGCTTTTTCCTCAGTAGAGCGTTTGTAGTGAGAAGGAGCCCAAAATATTATTTTCTCTTTTCAGCTTAAAGCAAATGTAGGATTTTTTTTTTTAATCATGTGTGTAGTCCACTAATGTTTGTGGGAAGACAAACCCTCTGGAGAAGCAAGATAAAGCCTGTCTTGTTCCTGTGATGCTCTTGCTAGCTGACCTGAGGATTTGGAGCAAGGCAATGAAAATTCACCATCATTACAATCCAGCACGTGTAAGATTTCTTTGAAATGCCCTATAAATCCAGGGAGAGGGTGTAGTGTGTATTTTATGATAAAATTTCTACTATTTCACTGCAGTAAGACCTAATCTGGCTTGAATTCAAGGCCCCAGCAAGGCAGTCTATATTATATTTGCAGCACCCCGAGGCACTTAGTCATCCCTTTCCCATGGAAATCCAGGACAGAATTTTGCAGTACCTTGGTTGGCATGTGAGCAGGTCTATAATTGAATAGTAAAGGTTTCTTTTTACTGCTTTCCTTATGGAATATTGTCTCCTGTGCAAAAGCAGGATTTTCTTCCAGTTTCTGCCAATGAATGAGCTCTTTAGGTTGTTTAACTTGAAATAATTTGTTTACGGGTTGGAAGGAAAAGATGAAAGTAAAAGATGAGCGCCACGCTCTGCCCCAGGTTTCAGCTGTGGCCAAACAGCATCAATAGATATTTCCCAGCTGGACAGAGATGAAATTATTCTCTTTGGCTGGACAAAGAGTTTTTTTGCTAAATGAATGACTGAAGCCATACCTACAAATGACAGCAGCTTAATAATAAACCCACCGTATTTCACAAGTTTTGAACAGAAAGCAGGGAAATGTCGAATGAGTTCGGCAGCTGAAATAGTCTGCCTGATGTGTGCTGAGGTACTTTGAAAGGGTATTGTAAAACTTCCATTATATCTTCCTACATTTTACATGAGCAGACACCTTCCTCTTGCCTAGCTTGTATATTTTTCTCCACTAAAGGAAATGAAAAAACTTTTTCCTTGCTATTGGAGAAAAATGGTCAAACACCCTCTAGGACAGCAGCTATGTCCCCAAATCAGAAAACTGCCTAATAAGCACAATGCTATGAAGTCTGGGCTAAAGTACTGTTTTCATTTTGCTTGCAGACTCTCATCAATTTCAGCACTGGAATTTCATTAGGGATGGAATTTTTGAAGATATTTAAGGAATGGAGGGGAGGCAGAGACCCAAGTTTTGCTATACACAGTGCAAGTTTCATGCTTCACGTTTTCCCCTGTTGCTCATGGGCTGTGCTGCCCTGGATGCCTTGCTTCCACAGCTTTGGTGGTACATTGTGTGGATTGTGTGTCCTCTGCCCTCTGTGCTGGCAGAAGACTCAGCACAATCATTTGGGAGTGGCAGTTCAGGCTAGATATTAGGAAAAATTTCTATACTGAAAGACTGATTAAGCATTGGAACAAGCTCCCCAGGAAAATGGAGGAGTTACTATTCCTACAAGTGTCCAAAAATGAGTAGAGATGGCAATTTGTGATATGGTTTAGTGGGAAAAGTGAAATTTCATCAAAGGTTGAACTTGATGATCTTGGAGATGCTTTCCAACCTTAATGATTCAATGATT
Source organism: Polioptila caerulea (assembly GCA_013397295.1). Lineage (NCBI taxonomy): Eukaryota > Metazoa > Chordata > Aves > Passeriformes > Certhiidae > Polioptila > Polioptila caerulea. The sequence continues at coordinate 211,504 of VYXF01001499.1, forward strand.
CACCTACCCAGAGGACAGCATAACCCAAATGTCATTGCCATCCTCTCTAGAATCTTGGCCTCTGCTCCCAAATAGGTGTGAGGAGTTTGGTAGGCAGGAGCAACACTCACTTTAAAATGGTAAAGCACGATCAGAATGCAGCAGGACTCAATAACAGAAGTTGGATTGGAGAAGAGAGGGGATGTCAGTAACCTGGTGGAAACGAGGAGTCTCTTGCCTGATGGAAAGAGCCCCTCCAGCTGATAACCTGGATGAAGCTGCCCTTGGTACAGCACTCACTTGGCTGCAGCTGTTTTTAATTTCTTCCACTCTCTGCTGAGATTTGCATCACCCACCCACACATCCTGTATTTAACCAGCACAGAGCTTTCTGGAGATTGAGATTTGTATTGCTCTGGGGACACACCATGTAAATACCACCCAGCCAAAGTCTGACTCTAGTGGAAGTCGAGCATTTGTAGGAAGATGGTGTAGGTGAACATATGTATTTTGTAGAAGTCCACAGCTTAAGAAGTGCCAAAAACATTATTATTTTACATTGCAGACCGGTAGAAACTCATGAAATGAAAGGCAAAGGCTGGAGGCAGGGGTGCTCTATTTCTCTGTGAGAGCAGATGCAGAGAGAAAGGTCTGCAGGGCAAAGTCAGGAGGATCATGTCTGAAATCAAAGCAGAGTCTGATTAAAGTGGGAATATTTTGATGCTGGGGGGATTTAAGTATAGAAGATAACAAAAAGCCAAAAATTATCTCCAGAAGCAATGTACAGATTCAAAAGATGATATTTAGTGACTGGAAAACATGGTCTGCAGTGAAAGACAAGAATCTGATTCCAACACCAGGAGGTTGGTAGCACCACAATGATTAGCATGGTTAAGCCAAACTTTGAAATTATTCTCAGGAAACCACACTATCCAAATTCTTTTTCTTTAACTCATGTGTTCAATTAGAAATTTGTTCACTAAATATTTTATAATAATCTCATGTCACTTCAGTCTTACAGGAATATGCTGGTACTTGGAAACTTTGCTTCCCTGCATTACAGAATTTTGATTCCTTTTGTAAGTTTCCTGAGCTTATTATACATTTAATAAGCTGCTCTGGCTGACTGCATCATCTGAAATTTCTGCAGTTCGCAAATGCTGCTCTGCTTTAGCTTCTGCTGATCTTGACAACCAACTTGCTCACATCACTTAAATCACTAATCCCATGATATAACTCAGTGTCACTCTCTAGAGTACATAAAAAACCCCAAACAAAACCCTCATGTAAAATGTAATGTCAATCACAGAGAACAGTTATACATTAAAATTTAGCTATGGGGAACGAAAAAGCCCAAACCTCTCAATTTCACTCATAAAAATATTTTTAGTTGTGAGTTTTCAGAAAATGCTGTCTAATTCAATGCATTTATGTTAAATTACCATTTACCTGTAACTCTTTTACCCACATCCATTAAATCTTCCTCAGCCTATGCCTGCCTCCTCTGGGAAGAAGGGGATAGCATTTCTCCCCCTCCAAGCCAGAAAGCAGTAACTTCTTCACAGCATTTTTTTTTCTGAGAAAGGCATTACAGAGGAATTGAGACAATCTCCAGTACTGAAGATTACTTGAACATAAATGTTTTGTTGGCTAAAATAATTCCCTTGGCATTTTCCCTTTGCCAAACCACATTTACATTTCTAGTCTTATTTAACTAGAATTTTTCCCATATCTATTGCAAGAAATTAGGGTTCATGTTCTGGAAACTGTGTTTCTGGAGATAACTTCTGAAACCAGGAACATCTTCTCAGAAAGGAGGGCTCTCCCTTGTACACCCTCTGTCTCTCCAGGTATCTTTTGGGATGTAAAAGCTGTCTGGGAACAAGTTTCTCACCATCAGGATTTCAAGGAAATTGTGTTCAGCTTCCTTTTTCTTCTTCTAAGTGTCAGCAGCTGAGCACAGATGTCTGGATTGGCAACAATTCTGACCCCAATTAACCCAGTTAATGGCACTACAGCCCTTCAGAAAGTGACGGATTATTGCAGCCCTGCTGCATGCCCTTGTGTCACTGAGAAAGTAAGGGGAGGTAGGAGCCACCAGGTGATTAACTGCAATAATATTGTTAATTAACCACCAGTAGGCAGTTTGCCAGAAAAATGGAACTAATCTTCATCTATTTCTCTATCCCATGTTTGGCAATATGTTACTACATCGCATAAAAGTCTCAGTCCAGTGTCTGGGCAGCAACTTCAGAGGGAGATGTGAACATGAAGCAAAATGAGAGATTCAGGAGGTATAACCCTGCCATGGCGCATTCACTGAAGTGAATGTGTGGCAAATTCAAATCAAACAGCTCCAAAATTTCACTGGGCCACCCATTTCTGCACCTCTGTGATGGTTGGTCTTGTGAATTTTAGACTAGGACAGCAAACTGGAGCAGCCAAGAGTTGTAACCTGTCTGGGCTAGACAACTTGAGGTGTGCTGATTTACAAGATTACACTTACAACCTGCTATTGCAAATCAGTGAATGGTTTCTCAACTTCACAAGGGCTGCACAAAGTAGGTGAAAGCAAATAGCTGATTTTTTATGTAGGTCTTCCTGCAATCCCCTCTGTCTCTTCTGTCTGGTTAACAACAGCTGCAGCTTATGTGTGTTACTGATGGATCCCTGCAGTTTTACACAAGTGGTTCATATAATTTCCCCCAAATTAACCAGCTCAGGAATCCTGTCACCCTATTCACTAGTTCAATTTCTCCCTGGAATTAAACTACCATTTTTTCTGTGCTGTACCATGGGGCCCATTTTCCTGAGGGTTAACCTGAGCAGTGGAGTGCTGTGGGAAATGGCACAGTTAGGGAGCAAACTGCTGTTGCAGAAAGAACAGTTAAAGCCGTTTTTCAGAGGACATTTTAAGAAAACTACAGATAATATCCTGGCCTGTGTTATCCATTCAGATAAAATTGAGTGTAATCCTATCCCTATCGCTACACCACTAAACGTATTTAAAGGAAGAGATTTATTTCTCCTCCTATTATCCTTCTCCTTTCCTCTTGCACCCCTCACTACTTAGAAGTTCAGAAATGAATAGTTTAGCAAGAAACTTCTGTTCTACCCCTCATCTCTGGAAAATTTCTGGAGTAATATTCACATATTTCAATGCTTCCTTTCCTCTACTATTATGATTCAGGACTTCAGGGATCTGTTTTGTAGACAGGCTTTAAAGGTTACTCCCTTTAGTATCTTAATACCTCTTACTCTAAGGTTATTCTGCCATTTTTTCTCACAGAAATCTTCAATTTTTATTTAAATGACAAATATCTCTTCTAGCCCTTTTGAAGAGACCTCATCATTTTGCCCTGCTTTTCCAGCTCTTTGTGTTACCACATCCCATTTTGGTCACAACTAACTACAGCAATTATTACAAATTCTTTAGATGTTCTTCTAATTTACAACAGCAGTAAGTGTTGGCCATGGTCAAGTAGGTCTTTCTGTATCTTCATCAAAATTCAAGCTGGATGGACCCTATTCTTGGTATTTTGAATAAATTTTTTTGAATAACTGAGAAATGGAACCTTGCCAGGACAATAATGCTCATTATGTAAATTCTAATCCAGAACAGGCAGCATCATTTGGATTTTCAGTTGACAATTTTCTCTGATTCTCTGCATTCAGGACAGCATGACCCCCCACTTCCTGCTGAACTGCGATTTCTGTATCACTTATCCCTGTGAAAAGGGAACAATGTAATGAATTTAATATTTGAATTCATGATTTGTTGCTTAGTTACGTATGTCATGAAGGAAAAGCAGTAATATTGCATGATTTATGTAACTAACTGACAATCCAAATATTAAGGCTTGCACATTGACTATTCATGCCATGTTTACATGAGCTATTATCTGTGGGGGGAATGTGAAGAATAAATTCAACATCTTCTCTTGAACGTTTTTAAGCAAATAAATTATTAGTTAGTCTGAATACTTGGCTGTGTTTTACGATTAAATCTCTAAGTGTCATTGTACATAGGGTAACTCTTGGCTTGAAATTTTCTCACCATGGTGACTGATAGATTCTGCTCTCTAAATTCTGCATATTAGAGTGAGAGTCTGTACAAGGACAAAATGTGCTTTAGGAGGGAAAAGGATTAACTATTGAAGTAAAATACCTTCAGTTCCTCAGGGAACAGTGGAAATGCATTTCCCCTGCCCCAAGTACAAAATATTCCCAGGACAATGGGAGAGGCTTTTCTCCAGAAGAGCATATACTTGGGAAACTGAAAAAGAAATGCCTTCAGCATGACAAATGTACAGCAGCACTTAAAAAGTACTGTCTCCTGAAATAAGGAGATTGGCAGAATAAAGAGCAAATGCATTTTCTCATTTCTTCAGATGAAAAGGTACTAAGATTTTGATTTTCAATTGAATGTGATAAATTCTTCTTTTTAGGAACTAATCTATAAATTGAAAAGATTTATCAATTCCCCTAAAATGTACATTTTTCCATAATATGCCAGGCAATCTGTTCTGAGCAGTCATCACAGACAGCTGAGCTGCTCTTTTGTGTTCATTTTTGCACAGTCTTGCTGTAGTCCAAGAGTATGATGCAACATCGAATGAAGTTATTAAGAACATTTCAATAGAGTCTGTATCAGGCCTTTAAACACTAAATACAGACTCTAAGTGCAGCTTTGTACAATCTCCCATTTGTTTTTATTAATTTTAAGCTTGTTCTATCCTGCATGTTAGGAAAGAATTTACACTAATCTGACAAGTACTGAATGATTTGGTTTAAATTGCTGGCTACTGCTTTAATGTCTGGAAAGAAGACAAATCATGTCAACTTTGTTATGTGATAGAATTCAAAGACTGGAATTTAAGCAAAGTCCCAACATTTTTCTTGCGATTTTAGTTACTTTACAAATGGCAACCACCCTTCTGGGTCTTTATATTCATGTGAGAACAGTGCAGAAACCTTCCTTCCTCAGCAATGCCATTCTGAGCTGTGTCATTGAAGAGAATTTCCTTCCTTCCTTCCTTCCTTCCTTCCTTCCTTCCTTCCTTCCTTCCTTCCTT
>VYXF01001499.1:216805-272270 GCA_013397295.1 Polioptila caerulea
TAGGTCAAGGGTTGGACTTGATGATCATGGAGGTCTCTTCCAACCTTAGTGATTCTGTGATTTAGCTTATTACAGGATGCCACGTTGAGCATTTTTGTGCATGAACTGGAATATTTTTTTCAGCCAAATGTAATTTGAACTAAGAGTTATGCAACAAAACTGAGAATAGGAGTGGATAAAGCAATGGTGTTGAAGGAATTGTACATGGCCCTGAACCAGTGCAGCCTACAAGCCCCATGAGAGCTGTTCTGCTCATTCATCTGGAATTCACATGGAGGCCTGAGGTAACATCAGGGATTTCCAGTGACTGATGGCCGACTTGCCTAAAGAGCTGGGTCATTTGACCATAATAAGCAGACCTGATATTGACTTCAAGATGAACAGGACTCTGTAAACAATCAGGGAACTCAACAGGGATGTAAACAATCTGGGAGCTCCACCATGATTCAGCAACAAGGAAATATACTTCACCTGCCAAAATACACCTTTGCACAGTTTCTGAGCTGACATCACTCAGTATGATGAAAGATAAACTTCTTAGGGGAGCAGGCTGCCCTCAAAGAGCCAAAGAGACTGGGGCTGCTCTGTGCAGCAGACTTTGAGCATGACCCATACTTGGGTTGGAAGGGAACTGGAGAAAGGAGATCTGGCATTGTGGAGCAGGGAGTGAAGGAAAGGACAGGTTGTCCTTTGACAGCAGGAGGTGAGAAGGACAACCTGTCCTTTTGGACACTATAACCTAGGGTGGAGAGGTATGTTTGGCAAATAGAATCTGTTCCAAGATACCTGTTCCCTCCCTGTCCCTATGAGGGATGTTACTTAAGTTTTGAATCAATGAGGTTTCACTACACATGACAGATTTCAGCCTCAGGCGTAGAGTGAAGACATGAGGAAAATTCAAGGTTACTGGACAGTTTGAATTTTCTTTCCTGGCCCACATGTTTTCCCTTGGCAATGGAAATACAGTACAGTGTTATGTGTTTTGGAGAAGTTATAGACCTGTTTGGAAGTGTAACATACAGAACTCATCTGTGAGTGACTTGGGCTTTAGCTTCAGTGTCCTCAAAAGCTGTGAATTCTGGCTTTTTTACTGCACTTCAAGGGTCAGTACTCTGTCCTAGTCTCTGCTTCCTTCTTAAGAAAAAAAAATTGTCTCCTACCTCTCACCAGTGAGGTTTTCCATTCTTGATGCCAGACTGCTTCATTCTCTTTGGCCTTGTAATGAATGTCTGTTCCTTTGTCTCATTTCCCCCTTCTGCTGTTCTCCCTCTTCCAGTGCTTGATTACCAGGGACTAAATTTGTGAAGTGTATTGAAATGCTTAAACCTTTTTTAAGCACCTGACTGACTTTTTTTTCCCCCTACTGTGATGAGGATGTAGGCCTAAGTGATTAATCTGTCTTCTGGATGACAAAAAACGTTGCATCAGCATGAGAGGATCTAACCTTTGAAAAATTCCCCCAGGAGCATCCACTTCTGCTAGGGATTTCACTGCCAGTCAGAGCAGTTAATCAAAAAGGCAAAGCTGATAACACTGCCAGAAGTTTCTGCCCCATAGAAGTCAGAGAATCAGTTAGAGGCTGTCAAATGTAACATATGGCATTATTAATATGAAGAATTTCAGATCAAAATGGGGCTTACTGTCCCAGTGACTGGGTCATGTGGAAGTGGCTGAGGAAAAGGGGAGTCTTCAAGTGGAATTTTTAGAGGACAGTGCTTGGGCAGACTCTTGCAAAGTCATGAATCTCAGTATTTCAGGAGGATGAGAAAGTGAAAGATAGCAGCAGAGACATTCTAGCTGTAATGCTGGGTGTGTTTCAGCATTTGGCCTCTGAGCTCTTCAGGATGTGGGAAGCCTTTCCCTTCTGGTGAGCAATGTGGGCTGCAGGTGCCTGGACACTGCTGAGCAACAGGGTAGGAGCCTACCCAACTACCCATCAAGTCATCTTGGCTGCTTGCAGTGCCAAGGCACCGACACCATGAAAGACAATCTTAGCTTTGCCCCCAGCACTTTTTCTCCTCTTTTTAAAATGTCACACTCTGAAAATATAGGCTTAAACCACGAAGGAATTTGCAGTGCCTGGTAAGAATTCATTATGCAGTCATCATCTTTTCATAAAGCCACAGACTGTTTACTTGTTTAAATATTTGTCTTGTTTGTTTCATATAAATGATCCCAACTCTTATTATCCAAACAGGCTGTGTAATTTCATCTCTCATCTAGTGGGACGATGCTCTAGTACAGCTGCTTGGAAAGCTGGCAGATTAGAGAAATATTCATGAGGCATCCTGAGCCTAAAAACGGCTTGGTAACCTATGGAAGCTCTTCAGCAGCTGCTGATGAGGGCACAGTTTGTTTGACAAATCCCATCTTACTTATTGTGTGTGAATTACCAAAAAAGTTGCTTTTAAAAGCATTGGTTAGCTTTAAATAATTTCTCAAATTAAATTTCTCAAATCTGAATAGATTTTCTTGTGGCTGTTTCATGTCAAGGTATTTCTTTGAGTGCAGAAAGGGCGTGCTGGGCTCCTGGTAAACCCTCATTCCTTGATTGACCATAACCCTTGGAAGCAAAATTTGCTGCATATGTTTGGCTTCAGAAATGTCTTTGCATGAATGCTTCTAAGTTTCCTGGGCAGGTCTGTGGCTGTCCCTGGGCATCCCAGGCAACCCAGGGACCTGGATCCATCACCCTGGCCCAGCTATGGGACTGTGAGTGGGTAGGGAGCCAGGAGTTCCCACAGGGGGTGGGGCTTAATTTCTTATATGCAAAACTTGGTAATAGTTTTGCTTATATAAGCTCAGCACCAGGTTTGTGTAATCATTTTAAAGCAAAATTGATTCTTTTCCTGCTGTGTTAGATGTTTGTATTTAATTTAATTTAATTTCTTATATTAAGGGCGGCTAACATAAAAAAAGTGATGATTCAGGTAAGATTAGCTGCTTCCATGTGATTTTGTAAGGAGCAGTATTGCTGCCCCACTGTAGAGGAGTGAAAGGCAGTTAGCAAAGTGATTAACAACATGAGTCTCCATTCCTTTTGCCTCTAACAGCTGTTTTTAACAGCAATACCAGTAGGTATTAGGTTTTAGTTGGCCATCAGATTGGTTTTATTTGTTTTTTTGGGTTTTTTTTTGATGGACCAGATTTTATTTCTGTAATGGTATCCCTTCCCCAGCAGTATTAACTGGTCAGCCACAACTTTATTTTCTCTTATTATGAGCAGGAAGGAAGGTCTGTGACAAAATACCCATCTGGAAAAACACTTTAGTACCAAGACATGGATTCATCCTATGAACACTGTGACCTTTCCCTGTCCCTTCCTTTCCCTCTGTCCTTCTCACCATTGTGTCTCTGACCACTCTCTATAATTGAGCTATGAAATAAGAGATTTCTTTTTCCAGGTAAAGTGAGATGAAGTGCTCCTCCCTAGAGTCCAGGGAATCGTTACTTTAATATTTTTTGTTTGATATAGATAATCTCTCAGCAACAAAAGGGCACTGCTACAAGCTGTGTGTGTATCCTGGGCCATCTTCTTTAACTCTTTCATTGTGAGGGATCATTTGTAAGATAACAGGAAAAGCCCATTTTCCCACCGGAAGATTTTCCAGCTCTCAAATTGGTGATTTTTTTTCCCTCATTATATGTCATGGACCGTTCATCAGCTCCTGCCTGAATTGCAAAGTGATTTTGAAATGTCTCAGCAACTCACAGGCAGCATGCCCTTGTACCAGGGGAAATCAGAGAATATTTACTTCCTCAGATACTTTCCCTCATAATGTAATCGTGCAGCTTTTCAAGAAGGATTTAAAATACTTGTTGACACAGCAAGGAAGGTCTGTTCTGCTTTTCGTCCTGGTGATGTTTAGTGTCTTTAGGGGCTGCTGTATTCCTCAAGAGTCTAAACTTTCGAGATTTTAAAGCTCTTTGTGGTAATAATATTTGTCTTATAACACTATATTTAAAAAGGTAAGAGTGCGGTGCAACTGGGGAAGGTTGTACCTGGAAGATTGCTTCTGCTATGCAGAGCAAAATGCCGACTGTTCTTTTTGATGTAAGACCACTTAACTAAGATTTGAAGTGGCATACTGCATTAGATTTTCTCAAGATATAAATGGTACAGTGTGCTTTTTGTGATGTCTTTATTTCAGTAGCATCAGAGCATCAAAATATTACTGCCTGCTGATCATCTGATAAAAATTATCCAGCATGCCTCGAGTGAGACAAAATTGAGTGCATAAAAATGTTCCTAATTTCAGTAAAACCATCCAGTGATGGAGACACTAATTTGGTTACTTTAAACCTTGTTTGATTACAGAAAGGCTTTGGCAGCAGACCTGCAAGAAATAATTCAATATGATGCAGGAGACCCACTCAGAGTATTTTTAGTTAAAACCAATGGGGATCAAGATTTTATCCTTCAAAGTGTGATGCACCATATATTATGTGTGGCTCCGGTGTGAGACTGAACTCACCTTGGGTTTGGTGTCAAAATTATCTGGATGATGTATGAACACACTGGGCCAGCTCAGGGCTGTGTGCTGGCACCAGGAGGGGAGAGACAAGACCACACCAGGATCTCAGCACCACCAGAGAACCATAACTGTGTATGTTTTTTTACAAGGACATGTGGTGACAGGACAAGGGGGAATGGCTTTAAACTGACAGAGGAGAGATTCAAGTTAGATCTGGAGAAGAAATTCTTCCCTGTGAGGTTGGCACCAGAGGGTGCCCAGAGAAGCTGTGGCTGCCCCATCCCTGGAAGTGTCCAAGGCCAAGTTGGGCAGGGCTTGGAGCAACGTGGTCTAGCAAAAAGATGTCCCTGCCCATGGCAGGAGAGGTTGGAACTGGATGAGCTTTAAGGACCCTTCCAACCCAAACCATTCAATGATTCTGTGATTTCCTGGGAAAAAGATATTTCCTGAAGCCCGTGGTCTGGGATCAGTGTAAACTATTTCTATTTTCTCACCCCACAGGCTACTAAGTGTGTCTGAAGAGATGTGCAGATCCCTGTCTGAAAGCTGTTCTCCCCTCATTGCTGTGGAAGACTTGTAACAAAGTTTTGCCCAGAAATGACCAAACAGCAATGGTCCATCCATCTGCCTCATGAATTCCAGATGAAAGGAACTGCCTTGTCCCATCCTGTTTTGCTACAGTGATGCACAGTGTGAGATGTCAGACTGCACATTGGCCTAGTGACTGCTAAGATCAGTGTTAAAAAAGGGGGATTTAAAACAGGGATTGCTTGAACCTTCAGTTAATATAGGATTCATGGCTGGACCCATGGTGGAAAGGTCTGTAGTGTATCTTTATGTACATGGAGAAAAATGCTCAGAAAGTACAGGAGTGCTTTTTTTAAAAGGCTTTCTGGAAATCATCACCAAGGTGACCAATATGGAACAATTAAGGTTTTTGCAGCTGATTGTGCTCTGCAGCAAGAAATAGAGAGAAGCTGTTTTCACTCTGAAGGTGCAATACCACTTTGGGATAACTGGCCTTCTGCACATGGTGCTGAGGTCTGGATCCACAGTTGTGGCACCACCCTCAGCTGCAACTCATGATGAGCATCCTGTTTGCCAGAAAAAGAGACAAATTGTGGGATTTTTTCAAATCCTTCCAATATATCTGTGAGCATGAATGACACTCTTGTTATCTCACTGGGTGTTAGAAGCGCTACCTTTTTATATATTTTGGTTTTCAGCTGTATCTCTTCATTTGAGCAGAGAAATATTTCTCATGCATCATTGTACAGAGATAAACCCACTGTTTCTTGTGTGTGTGTGGGTCTGAGAGGTACCAGTGTTGCTGGGAGCCTTTGTAACACGATTTCTGTCTTTCTGTGAAGAGGTACCAATCTAAAATCTGAATTAAAATATGCTGTGCAGGGAATGAACAGAGGAAAGAACGGACTGGAAGCTCAGTCTTGGAGTCAACACTTCAAGTATTGGAAAGGGAGAAGAAATTGTATCTGTAGTGGTGGGATCCCTGACCTAAGGTTGTTTGGGGAAGGGCAGTGATGCCAGGGCTGACATGGTGAGCAGGACACAGGAGAGGGCACCCATGGGCAGCTCCAACACACAGCCTTGTTTACTGCTGGCCCTGTGGTCATCCCCCAGTGACAAAACAGCAGGAGGAAAAGAGGAAGCAGAATTAACACCAAATCAAAGTATCAGGCAGAGAATCAATAAAGGAAGGAAAATCTCTGGATTTATTACACTGAGAATAAATTCCATCTAGATGGCATTACTGAAACCAGACGAGGAGATAGGTATGACTGGAATGCTGAAGTCATTTTTAAAATGATTTATTTAGCAAGACCTGATTGGGTTGAAGGGGAGGGATAGTGACACTGGCAAAGATGCAGCTTCTTGTTGGAGCTAGCTCTGAAGCACACGACCTTTTGGCACTAGGGGTTAAAATATAAGAAAATAAAGTACAGCACTGGGTACTTGTTACCAACCCCAAATCACACCCTCAGAATAAACACAAGTGGATCAGCTTCCTACCTCCTATAACACAGCCCCTGTCATGCTACAATTACATACAGGCTGGTAAAAATTAGTCTGCCAGGTTTTTAAGTGTTGAATCTCAAGAAAATGCAGAAATTTTTTAAACAGACCTGAAGAATACAATCACCAGACAGAAATGCAGCACTGCCTGAATAAGCATCATTGTGATTTTGTCATTTCCAAGCTGGGTCTCGTGTACTTATAGGTACAAATCCACAGCACACGTGTGTGCAGGTATCTGCAGAGCACACACACACACATACAGAGTGCATTGGCACAGCTAGGTTCAAGAAGCCAGTAAGGACTTAAAAAAAAAAAAAAATCAATGTGAAGGAATTTAAACCCTTCCAATTACCATTCACGTTCCTTTGGTTTCAAACCTATTAGCAGACACCGGGGAATTAGCAATTAGCTGTTCAGAGACTAAAGGATAGGTCAATTTAAGAATAAAGAGGTTGATTTTCCAGCAAGAGATATCAACAGAATCTCATTTAATTCAATTCAAACATTTCATTTTATTAGAGGTAGATTTGCTATGGTACATATCTCTGGTTATCCCCATAAAGGGACATTAAGGGCATTTTGCCATTAACTCTGTAAGGGAGGGTGAAATAGAAAATACAGCACAAGAATATCCTCTTGAAATTCTTATAAATCTGAAATGTTATATTTACAGATTCCAGGAAGATTAGCTATCCATATGGCAAAAAGGAATGCCCACCATTACAACTGAAGGATACAAACACTTGGGAAAATGTTCAAGCATGTGCTTTGGTTTAAAGTTAAATATCAGAAGATGAGATAGAGTATAGGGCAATACTGGCTCTGTGTGTCCTCCTGTGGGTCACCAAGGTCTGGACACTCTGATACTGCATAATGAAGGGAAATCCTGGATTTGATCTATCTGTATGTGCAGATAGTTTATATAGATACCCATACAAAGTACACACACACACAAATTCAAATAGATTTGGTGGTGGTGCTACTCCTGTGCTTTTCTGCCCAGTCCCACTTCCCCATGTCCCACTGGTCCTGGGCAAGCTGGGGGGTCACTGCAGCCCCCACCTTCAGCTCAGCCCTCCTGGGTGCTCACAGTCCTCTGCAGCTGAGCACTGGGGAATGTTCTCATTCACTAAAGATTGCATTTTTTGTGACATTTATTTCAGCTGTTTGCTCTTGTTGTCCTTACTTTCATTAATGAGGACACAGGCAGGGGCCTGTGCACCAATACTTACTGTGCTGAACCAAATGTGAAGTGGTAACTTGGGAAGATAAAAGGCTTTCTAATGCTTTATCAATTCTCGAGCTAGCTGGTCCTGATTCTGTCTTGAGCTTTAAATATTTGCATTAAGATCCAGATTGCAAGTAACTGGATTCAGAAAAACATATGAAACAGGAATTTAAAATGGAAATGTGGAAGGGAAATATGGCATTCTGGAGCTGGGCTTATCTGAGCATGCAGTAAAGATGCAGTTGTCTGCTAAAGCAACAACTCTGCTCAAAGGACATTCAGCAGGGCAAGCTGGATGCTTTTTTCCTGCCTGGAAAATGCAAGTTGCCTTCCTGCCATCTTCCCTTCATAATGCATTTTAATCAAGTCACAGGATGGTGAATTTGCAGTCAATCCAAGCCAGGAATCTATAATCTCATCAAAAATTATTGTATAAATAGGAACAATTTAATACCTTTGTATAAATTTATGTCCACTATGTAGCTGAGATTCAATATGAAACGTGTTTTCTGTGCACCTGGATGGAAAGTGGATAAATGAAGGCTGCTGGAAAGATTCAATTTGTTTTTTCCTGGTCATGTGAGGTGTGTTTGTGTTGATTGCTGTTCAAGGCAAGCACATTAATGAAGCACCTTCTCTTGCATTCTCCATAGCAAAATCACATTATTAGAAACAGCTCGCACACAAGTGGTGCTGTATCACATAATGAGGAAATAATTAAAGAACCAGCCATTCCCATGAAAATGTGTCACTGTGAAAGAGGAGACAAAGCTGTTGTGGTCTCTGCTCTCTGTTTCCATGTTTCCACCTGTGAGGTGAGCAGGCAGGGGTGAGTGCTGGTGCTTTTTATCCCCAAAGCCCCTGGTGTGACATCCTGTGACCATAAAGCACTGGCACAGTCATGGAGCACAGGTGAGGTGGGAACTGAATGTGAATGTGTTTGATAAACACATTTAAATGGTGCTGTGGACATGTGGGTTTGCTTGCAGCAATCAATGCTGCTGGAATTGTCTGTCTGGCCAGGGCCCCTTGCACCAGCTGAGACAGGATGCCCTGAGGGGCAGGACTGGACCAAGCTGAGTTCCCCAGCTTGCATTTGTCATTGTAAAGATTTTTATTTTGCCTATATGACATTCATGTTCCTGAGGCAATGGCATGAAGCTGTGTCAGGGAAGGTTCAGGCTGTATTAGGAAAACGTTCTTTTCCCAGAGGGAAGTTGGGCAACTGGAACAGGCTCCCCAGGGCAGTGGTCACAGCACCAAGCCCGACAGAGTTCAAGGAGCATTTGGACAATGCTCTCATGCACAGGGTGGGCTTCTTGGCAGGGCCAGGAGCTTGACTCAACCATCCTTGTGAGTCCCTTCCAACTCAGGAGACTCCAAGATTCTGTGATTTTGTGCATGTCCTTATTTCCAATCTTTCCCTTACACCCTGGGGGCATTTTCCTGCAGTCCTGCAGGAATGATCAGCTTCTCCCATGGATCAGTACTTCTGGTGTTTGCACACATGCAAAAATCAGACTTGACCTAAAGCTCAGGAGCTGGGGAGTGAGAGCAGAGGTACCTGCTGTCACACAGCACCCACACTGCAGAGTAATGGGGATTTCTGGGGACTGTGGAAAGGATAGAATGGAACCAGCGAGGTAAAGGTCAATATTAAGGCTTGGAATAAAGGACAGAAAAATCACGGTAAATAAAAGAACTGCTGACAGCAATAGAAAATGAATAATTTCATAGAGCAGCTATTGCTGAAAACTATTCCAAAGGACTGGTGGAATTGCTCATTGTGCTAATTCAAAGTTACTATCCAAAGTCCTGGTGACTGCTGATAAGAGGAAGATCAGCACTACTCGTTGCTACCTGAAAGCACTCAAAAAAGATGGGGAATAGCAAAGAGATGTGGAACATGTGCTGGGGCAATGTCATCCTCCAAAGCAGGGGTGGTGTTGGGCCAGGGGCAGCAGTTTGGTTTTAAGGTCCAGGCTGAGTGGGGACAGGGTGCAGGAGCTCACAGCCTTCACTGCCAGCCAGGGACAGCTTCATAGAGGAATCTTTAGAAAACCAACTTATGGTCAACAGTTACAAAATCAACCTTTTTATTTCCACCCACTAAGTCTTTAAAACGGTCATTAAAACAGCTGGTAAAACTGCTGTAATTAGATCATGCTCTATACCCTTGAAGACAAGCAGTAAACCTAAAAGAACTAAGGGGAATTTGTTTTGGAAGACATTTATAATAATGTATTTAATAAAATCACAGAATGGTTTGGGTTGGAAGGCACTTCAAGCTTATCTTGTTCCAGTTCCCCTGCCATGCATAGGGACAGCTTCCACTAGACCAGGTTGCTCCAAGCCCCATCCAAGCTGGACACTTTCAGGGATGAGGCATCCTCTGAAATTCTAGCAAAACAACCTTAGTCATAATGATTTTTTTTCATATCCCTTGGTGAGTTCTTCCCTGGGTTAAGCAGCCAAACTGAGA
This sequence comes from Polioptila caerulea, assembly GCA_013397295.1. NCBI lineage: Eukaryota > Metazoa > Chordata > Aves > Passeriformes > Certhiidae > Polioptila > Polioptila caerulea. The sequence continues at coordinate 227,028 of VYXF01001499.1, forward strand.
ATGTCTGTGCTGGTTTTGCTGGTGCAGCTCTCCAGAGGGAACCACCTATGTGTCATTGCAAACAGCTCCAGGATGGCACAGAACATAATATCTCCAGGTTTTATGGAAGTGATTTGCTTGTTATGATTTGGAATAGTTTTGCACTATAGAGACTGTAATTAGGATACATTATTCTTTGTATATAGAGAGGTAAACTGGTGATTTACACACACATATGTGTGTGTGTTTATATACACACATATACATACAGATACACACACACATGCATATATGGCAGTTATTTGAAGGTAATGCCTAATATATATTTATTTTCATTATGCACTTTTTAACATTTTCAATTTAACCATAAAGGAAGCCCAGGATAAAGAAGCGAGGCTGTGTGCAGAGAAGTTCTTTCCCTTTCTTTTTGTGTTTACACTCAGATTTATATAATGCAATTAAAAAATGAAAAAGTGCAATAGTGTGCAGGTAAAGCAGTATTATTTTTAAAAAAGCACATGCAGGAAATAAAAAAGCAATATTCAGACTAAAAGGAAAGGGAGAAGGAATGCTTGTTTTTATCTGAAATACCATAAAAGTCTGAGGAAATGTTTTTGAGACTATGTCACCCTCTCCACATATAATCAAGGATTTCTGACATGAAGTAGGATTTGGGGCAGAGCTTTGGTTTCATGTCTTCTTGGCTGTCTTTATCCTTTTTCATGCCTCAGCAACCTATTTTTTATTTAATTTTCCCAGAGCAGTCAAAGACAAAACATGGATTAGAGCCCTGAGAGCAGCTGAAACCTGCACTTGGGTAACAGAATCGAGAGTAAAAGTGTCCAGATTGAGGAGATTGCCCAAAATTTTACCAGACACATATGCAAAATGTAGCTCCAGAGATGATAAATCAACATTATTCCTGCTGGTTGTTATTAATTTGGATTGTTGGCCTTTAAAGAGGATGCTGCTGCCTAACATTGGATGTTAGAAGGCTGAGCTACAATGTGAAAATGGGATTTGGAATGGTGGTATATCACAGAGGAATTATTATACAGAAAAGTTTTAAAAGCATCCCTAAGGTACACTGATCTTTCCTCTTCTCACCAAAAGTCCTCATTCATGGCTAGACCCTTTCATTACTAGACTGATCTACATTTACCTCCCTTTGCCGTGACCTTGTTAAGTGTTCTGCAATGATAATAGAATTGCAGGCACTTTCAAAGATAATAGAACTCAAAGACAACTGGATAATTATTGACAAATAAACCCAGCATAGCTCTCTGCAGTGTGGAGCAGCTCAGGTTGGGTACCCTGGTTTTCCTTTGGGAAAAGAATGTGGCCGTCTTTCTTGAGTGTGCCCACACTGCCTGTGCCCAGGGTTGATACCAAGTTTTCTTTAGGAAATAGGTACTGCAATGCAGAGGCCAGGAGGCCTAAAGAGACAGAGTCCATGATGAGCCCTTGGAGGGAAGGACTCTCAGTCAAAGAGATGTCTGGTTAGGGTGAAAAAGGGGCACCTCTCCCAGGATTCCTTTCTGTTTATGCAAATGATCCCCAGTTCTACTGCCCTGGTCGGCCCGTTGGCCTCCCCACCCCTTTATTCCCTATACGTCCCCTGGAGCGTTCTCCTTTCCCCGAGTTCCCATTGGCCACCTTTTGCCGCAGTGCTCCGCCCCTGTTACCCCATTGGCTGTAACCCTTAGCCCCGCCTCTGTCCCGCCCCCGAGCCCTCAGCCCATTGGTCCCTGATCTCTGCTCCGCCCTCTTCCCATCTCTGTACTAAAACCTGACCCCTCCATTATTCCTGGTGTTCATCCCTGGGACCCTTGGGGTGCGTGTCTGAGTAAATCCCCTCGGAACTCCACAGGGAGCCCCTTCCCGCTTGTTTGTCATCGTGTCCTTGGCGAGCTGTCTGGGGTGTGTGCTGTGAGTGACTGTGGGCCTGTGCCACCCAGCAGCTTCCGTGGAGAAGCTTCTGGAAGGCCGCGGCATCGCTGCCTCTCGCCCCGCCGCCGGCCGGCTCGGGGCCTGCGACACCGCCAGCTCCCAACCTTTGTGTTTGGAAAATCACTTCTGTTTATTATGCTCATAACCATCAGACCAACTACATTTGCATTTTGGCCTAGGAGAAAAAATCTGTGCATTTATTTTCATTAAGGGGATTACTTCGTTCTTGTCCGAAACAATGCTGCAAAACATCATAGTTACTCTGAATGGTCATTGGGAGTGTGGCTGCTAATTAGTGACTGATTTGAGGAACAAAAAATCCACTTGGGAAACATGATAATTGCCCACATATTTCTTTGGGTCAGGCAGCCATGTTATATCAAACACTAGATTTATTAATCCATTTAAATAATTTTGAAATAATTAAAATTCTGTTGTGCATCTAACTGAGCAGATCTAAAGTACAAAATCATACATCTAAATTATGAACTGAATGGAACATTGCCCAAAAATATGAGCAGTGAAGTATGTTTCTACTTCTGAGGGAAAAAGAAGTAAATATATATTTTCTACACCACAATTTCTCAAATTAATTGCTGTTTTATTTCCGTTTATTTTCCTGTGCCTGAAAATGTGCTAAAATACAGGTCCAAGCAGTATTGGAAAAATGTCAGTGTCTCTACATTGGTGGCTACCTCCATTTCCAGGTATATTTGGAGGAAATAGCTGGGCCAGGGACAGCCTTGACTGATGACAGCATTGCAGGGGATTTAGTTTATTAATAGCAATATATAAAAAGTTATATTAATATCAAAGATGTATGCTTATTAAGTGAGATTTACCAGATGTATTCAATCCCAAAGAGAATCCAGTCACTCTCATGTCACCTCCTAAGCCCTAATTCTTAGGATTAAAGTAATATGTGATCTCATTTCTGTATTTCTAAGGAATAAACAAAAGATGCCTGTGTTAAACCCAGCAACATTTTTGGGGAAAAAAAGTTACTTCTAGATACTCCAAATCAATCTGACAACTCACTGCTTTAATCTGACACCAGTAGAATGGCAATAGTTTGGAAGGTGTCCCAAATAGAGCCTTGTGATAAAATCACTGAGGCTGTGGGTTCAATACGGGCCATTCACTTAGGATGTGGACTCGATGATCTTCGTGGATCCCTTCCAACTCAGAATATTCTTTAATTCTATGAGATTTTCTTCTCTAATTTTTTCTTCTTCTTCAAGATAAAGTGAATCCTCTGAAGATGCTTTTATAAAGTTTGGGGGTTTTTTTGGGTATAATCCAGTGAGTTGGAAGCACTGAATGTTTGTTTGATTGTTTGTTTGTTTGTTTTCAGTGAAAATAGTATCAGTAATGTTTGCAGGAGAGACCATGTGCCACATCAACTCATTTTTTGAATATTTCCAGGGATGATGACTCCACTCCACCTCTTCCCTGTGGAGTCTGTTCCAATGCTTAACCACTCTTTCTGTGATTAAATTTTTTCCTAGTATTCGAGTAACAGGAAACAAACCAGATGAAACAAATATAAAGTTTGTAAAATGGGAATCTATTAGTGGTTTTTCAAATGTAGTTGTGGGGAGGATACACACAAACTGACTGGATACCTACTGTACCTTCCTGTGGTGACAAATCCATCCTGCTTTCAGAAGTCAAGCAGGGCAGAGGGATAGTGTGAAGAGATGAAGACAGCAGAGCACTGATACTCACAAGCTGGCTAGTTTGTGCCTCCCAGCAGTGACCCCTGTGCCCTCTGGGGTGATCCACAGGGAAGGCACAACAACATCTTTCTCCCATTTCAGTATTTTGATGTTTTCCCCCCGGTTTCCAGCAATTCCACTTTTCTGCTGCTCTGCCTCTCCAGGGTTTTTGCTGACAGAACGGAATGCTAGTAGCAAACACATTATTCACTGTGATTGAATGCCTAGTAATTACATTATTTTTTTTTTTTTTTTCATTTCTCGAATTAAACCTCTTTGCTATCAGGAACAGATGTTAAATTCGGGACTCTTGTTGATTGTTCGCGTGACACACACATGAAAGACTTTAAATGAGAAGGCTGATTGAATTTTAAACATACGGATCACACTGGTGGAATTGAGAATAGTTGAAGCTGGGAATAGCTGAAATGTTCCCAAAAAGAGGAGGCAGAGGTGGAGTTTGCTTTTCAGATGCCTGATCACACCAATCATGTTAAATTCTGCAGACTAAATACAAGAATTTGCTGTATAATACCAAACATGAGACTTGCATGGTTGTTACTTCAAAATGGCAGTAGAAAAGAATTTTAAATTAAGGCAAAATCTATTTTCAAATCAAGACTTCAGGTATTACCCATGTGCTTGTAGGAGCTTGTCTTTTTGTTTGTTTGTTTGTTTCCTCAGCTTATTCAGTAAAATCACATTTTTCAGGAAATCTGACATAGCTACCAAGGCAGTATTGCCCACTGTGCAGGCTGATCTGGCTCTTGCAGTCCCTTCACCTGTAGAAAGCTCCAGATCCCTTTCCCAACCTGGAGAAGCTGATGGCTTCAGTCTGCGAGGGCTGATGCTGGAAAGAAGTGAGGAAATTATTGCAAAGCACCCAATCATGAATCCAAACCACTAGGCTGGATGTGAGGGTAACCTCTACCTGTGGAGCTGTTTTTATTTTTTGTTTTTTACTTCTGTGGATGGATTTATCTGCACATGTATTTTGCATAAGAAAATAAACACTCCATCAATGTATTTATGAGAAAATTGACTACTTTATTTGAAAATTCTGCAGTATTATATTTTCCAGTCACACTATTGCTTTGACATCTTTCTGCTGGACCAGTGAAAACTCTGGAGTGCTCATGGGACTGACAGGTGGATTCTGCTCCCACAATTGCCCTCATGCCCCCCAAGATCTGACATGAAGTCTGCAATATCAGTTCCACCAATCTATGGTTCGTGTTTTCCAGCTATTGGAAGCTGTTGAGTGCCTGTAGATCACTTCCCTATATTTGAATTAGCAGGATGCATGTGTTATGAGTAGAGTTCTGTAACCTGACTTTGCAGGATTTATAGTGAACAAGACATGAAAAATCTGAGTTTGGAATGTAATGCCGGAACAATTGCACTAAACCTCCAGAATCCTCAGGTAACCTTGGGGCGTGAGATTCAAAGCTTTTACTTTTAATTAAGTTTAGTGACTAAGTACTGCTTTTCCTACAACATTTTACCGGCATTTCTTCTACAAGAAATTGCTTTAAACTTGAATGTTGGTGCCAGGTCTAGCCCATTTGACCCAATGCCAAGAGGTAACTACTTGGGGAAGGAAAATCCAGATTGAAAAAATAATTTTTTAGCAGGGACAACTTTTATTTGTGCCAAACTACTTTTGTATATGTGGTTTCCTCTTATGTCTGGTATAATTTACAGATTTGTAACGCTGAATTTCTCAAAACAAGAAAACTCCCACTGAGACTGTAAATTGTTGTTGCACTGAGTGATCCTTGACAATCTATTGTCCCTATATGTGCCACATTAAAGCAGCCTGGCACCGATTCTAGAGAAAGTCTTCTGACACCCGATGTCTTCTGGGGCTGTCATGCTTTATTATGTTCATGATCCATGGAGGAAAGGTTGCTAATAGCAGACATTGACCCACTGGTGGTAATTGCTGTGAAAACATTATTCAAGTTGATTATGTTAATGACAGAAGGATGAGGCACTGCCTAAAGAGTTAGTACAGCATCACCAGAGATGCTTTATTTATTTAACTGATTGATCACTTTAAGGTTTGTAAACTGCCTTCTCTGTATAATAACGCTGCATAATCATGTACACACAAATTAAACAATCCAGAGAGCTAAGGCAGAATGGTTGTTGCAGGTCTGATTTTCGTGTAAAATCTCAAGACTTTTATGGGCTTATTTACATAACAAGTCATGGTCTAGTCTCCTTTACCAGCATCAGCTTGATGTGGCTTCAGCTATAAATTTTAATGGTTTGGAGCTAGTGGAATACAAGAAAATGGTTCACATATTTTAGTAATTTGAAATACGTTTTTTTATTGAAGAAAACAGCGTCGTTTTCTTCCAGTGGAACAATATCTTCCCTAAAAATATGATGCTTGCACACTGTCCCAGGGCAAGGTTATGACTTTTCTCCTTTCTGTTAATGCCTGCAGACTGCTCCTCCAGGTGTATTCTTCTCTTTCTCACCCGAAAATCCAGTACAAACCCCTGGGTCTGAGCATCCCTGATCTCCTGGAGCTGCAGGTAAGTATAGCTCACTCTGCTCTCAGACTGGTGAAATCCAAATAGATAAAAAGATCTTTACATAGACAAGGTGTAGGATTGACATGTGCTCCAGCTGGAAAAGAGCAGTCAGAATATTTCTCAGTGAAAAAGATTCAGTAAAGAGATAATAATGGTGGGACTTGATGATCCTAAAGCTGTTTTCCAACCAAGTGTTTCCATGATTTTGTGATCTTGAGGGTCTCAACTGAATTTGCTCATAGTGGTCTCTAAACCAGACGTGGCTGAGTCGATGAGGAAATCGCAGCGGGGAAGCTCCAAGCAAAGCTGGGAGATTGATGCAGTGCTGACCCAAAATGGTGGCCAAGACCTCTGTGCTTCAGGATCAGCCTCAATGGCCCCTCTAGGCTTAGCCTTCAGGCTCTCAGTTGCCCTCATTACACAATGACTGGACTTGAAATCAGAGGACGCTTACCACAATTCCATTTGTATCATCTTAAACTCATTTGATCACGGCCAGAGAGCTGCAGAAATAGATTAATAGAGTTTCATGTTCACAAGAGGCCATTCCCCATGTAACCTCTAGATATGTTTCTACAGAGTTCTACATCTTTTGAATCTATTATTGTGTTTGACAAATCTGACAAAATGGCTAAAACCAAACTGATCTGAAGAATTTCCCCTCTCTTTCCTCCCTCCCTACTCCATCTCATGCAGAAGTATTCCTGTTCCTTCTGCTTTGCAACCCAAGGCAATTTTTGCCTACAGAGCTGCACAGAGAATACATCACAATACCATTTGACAAATTTTCAAATAGTGTGGTCAAAACTTACATTTGTGTCAGTCTGTATTAAATCTTTTCTGCACCTTTTTTTGCTGTTATGACTTTGAACTTCTACAAGAAACTGAAACATGAATCCTTTACAGATGCCGCACATAAATAAACCTTTGCTTAAATATTCTTTAGAAAAATCAGTGTATTATTGCAAAAAGTCCCTAGCTGCACTTCTCTCTCATGTCAGAAAATAAGACAAACCAGCTGTTTGCTGTGTATTCAAAGGTTGAAAGAGAAAGCAGGTTTACTACCTTATTTTCCATCTTATTTTAGCTAATAGAAAGAAGAATGCAGAAAAAAAATCCCAAAGCAGAAGTTAACGTTTTGCCTCAGTTCTCTCCACCTTCCCAGCATCTGTGTTACTTAATAAAAAAAGCAATCAGATGGACAGATGAGTTTTCATGGCTCTCTTTATTCCACAGACGGCAGGGGGCAACATCTGTTTCTCCTGATCCTTTCTCCCCCTTGAACAGGAAATTAAATACAAATTACTCAATTAAAGAAACCTAAAGAATTAACTTAATTAAAAATAAGGAAGTTCAGGCTTGAGTCTCTTCTCCTCTGTCCTCTGGAAGGTTTACAAGGCTGAGGCTGAGCCGGTGGGAGCCCAGCCCAGTCGAGGCTGTGTCGATATCCAATGCTCTGGCAGAGCCTGTGCTTGGGTGCACGACTGCATTACCAAAGCTATTCTAGTGCTGTCAGCTACTATTGATTAAACCATATTTGATATTGCTCTTGGTGACTGAATGGTGCAAATCAACTTCATTCCTAGCTTTGAAAATGCAGTGATGCTGTTGCAGCTTCCCCAACTGGTCCATTGCATGACTGACAAAGTCCCTTCAGTTCAGAAAAGAGTTGAAGTTGAAAAGTTGAAGTTCAGAAAAATCCAGTTGAAATGTTGGTAATTTGAGTATTTCTGGGGAGAGTTTGCTTCTCTGAACATCTCTGTGTGAGCATCACATTCTGATATTCGGAGCACAAATCATCTTCCAAAATAAAAATTCAATAGCTCTCCCCAGAACTACCTGTTAAGACTCAGAAAGTAGATTAAATATTTACTTGTTCTTTCTCAGGATCTTCTGGATCAACAGAAGAATTTAAAGAGATATTAAATGCTGAGGAGCAGCTGGGCAGCAGCAACAGAGCACCCAGGGCCAGGGCTGTGGGCACAGGGGTAGTGGTGGCTCCCAGAGGAGCCTCACAGGATCCAGATACCATATCCCCTCATCCCTTCTTTGCACTTAGACATTGTAGATACTGCATAAACCCTTTCTTGGGATTTGACACTGTAGATTGGAAGTCCAGAAGATCTGCTAGGAGCTAATTCAACAAAGTGCTGAAGCCTGTATCTAAATTCCCTTAAAAATCACTGCAGTTGGAACAAGTGTTTAGCTCATGTGGTCTGAGTGTAAATAGGTTTAGGTTTGAGTATGGGGATATACCTTGGGCTGAAGTGCTTTGAATCAGATGCTGGTTTCCTACAGTTTATTTTTATAGGCTTGAGATACAATCAGTGTGTGGGCACCTGAACTAGTAATTTTGCTGTTTAAAAATCAAATTAACTGGGATTATAGACTTACACACTTCCCTCCATTTATTTGCAAGTAATATCTATGCAACCATTGAATATTTTGTTATATTTCAATTCATTCAAAACTGGTGTGGCCAAAGTAATTCTGTTTTTACTGTTAGTGCCAGCTAATGTTTCCTTGTATTTTGTTATTCATTGCATTCTTGGCCTGAAATGGATGTTTGATTGTCATGTAAACTACTTTTCCAATTCACTTCTGAACTGCAATAATATTGGAGGGGCTGGTACAATATCTGCCAGTAGTGTCAGTGCAAATGACAAGATAGAGTGGGTGTTAATAAGGTCAGACTTTCAACGGGAACCCACCTGAGTGGTGCTTTTTTTGTGTGCCTTGTAAAGATGGATTATAAACACACACAGCAGCATTAAAAAAGCAATTTAGATACAATGATCTGATTTCACTCAACCATATGAACTTTATATCTCTCACATCTTATATTCCATGTACAGTTTCCTTCTCTCTTGAAAGGCTGCTTGCTGGAACAATTGAGCAGTGTACAGAAAAGCCTGGGATCTGAACTAGGCAGCTCTCTGAGCTTGTGTTTGCAAATAGATGTGAATTTATTACAGCAGAAGGGGTAACTCTTAGGAGTTTTGCAGGCTTCTTTCTGCTTTGGAAATGGCTGGCTGAAGGTCAGTGGATATGTTGAGAGGTAATATAAGAACTTTGGTGGACTTGCTTTGCAACTCATACTTTTTATGTATTCTATTATTAAAAAAAAACAAACTCAAAACAGAAAAAGGAACTTCAGTGCAAGGTACTTTGGAAGTTAATTGGAGCAGACATTCAAGTCTTAAGTAAATCAGCTCTGTATCATTTGACACACAACATTACTTCGATTAGTATGACTTTCACCATTATCTAGACAGATGAAACGATGTACCATGCTAATCAGAATATTAAAGTGACACTAGCACTTATATATTATGAATATTTACTCAACAAATGAATGCATGATAAATGAGATTGGTCTAGAAATCTTTCTCAGTAGAGAAGATGTGGATTCTTTCTCCCTCAGGAATTCCTTTCTTGTGCCTAATCCAGTTATCAAATTGTCAGTGCATCTTAAGCTGCTCCCTCCTTCCCCCCACAGAGCAGTTTGTGTCACAGCTCAAACAGGGTTTTCTGCATACAGGAATTGTATGCACTATTCTGAATGGCCCATGAGGCTGAAAGCTCTTTTGAGACAGTTCTTTTACCTGTATTTCTACCCCACTTGACACAACCAGAGGTAATGGAGCCATATCTGCAGTCTGAAGCCCCACACTCAAACCAGTTCTCCCAGTCAGAGCATTGTGATCACAGGGTTAGTATGTGGACTGTCTAAAGCTGGACAAGTTCAAGTGCAATGTCAGTGCAGACAGGCCTGTGCTTAGGGTTGTGGATGCACATTTTCTCCCAAAATGTCTCAGGTTCCCCCTCCCTGGGGCTCTTCCTGGATCACACAGGCAAAGTACAGCTCACCATCTGTGCATAAGGCTCACGCTCAGTAACAGAGGTGGCTGCCATCCCTCAGAGTGTTTGCAGTTGTAAGCTTTCTGTGTTTTTTTTCTTGGGTCAGTTTTCTGGGGAAGAAGTCTATTTTACTCAGAGAAGCTGTGGGTGCCTAATGCCTGGAAATGCTCAAGACCACATTAGGTGGGCCTTGGAGCAACCTGGTCTAGTGAAAGGTGTCCCTGTCCCCAGTGGGGATGTAGGAATGAGATGATCTTCAAGTCCCTTCCAACCCAAACCATTCTATGATTCCAAGAACAATGAGATTAAAAATAGCCTGATGAGAAGGAGATTAAAAAAAGCATATCAACAAATTCTGACCTTGAGCTCCACACTGAGACGTGAACCGAATTTTACTTTGAAAACTCATAGTCAGAGTCAAAGTGAATTGTCAGAGTCAAAGTGAATCTTGCACATTTCCTCCATCTGCTTCTGTGGCACTTCTGCCTGGAGCAGAACACAGGACACAACAGGCTCTTCCCATCCACCAGGAAAAGGGGAGAAAACACACAGGGATTGGCTCCTTGGTGCTGAAAACCCTGGGGATTTTTTACTAATTCTGGTCTAGCATGGAATAATCTTTTGGAGGTAAAAAAAGAGTCATTTTATAGCTCATTTCTGGGTATAACATTGAAATGTGACCAAGAGCTCTGGTCCATTATCAGAGCTATAACTTTCAAGGTTTCAGTGCATTATTCCATGGTCCCTTGGCCATTGCAGGCCCTTGTGCTGTGTGTTTAAGATGCAGCTAGCTCCCGTGTTGATGTATAGCAATCACAGTGACCTTGTACTAGCATTGTCATGGTCCTTTCTTGGCTATCCATCATATCAGGGTCTCTGTGTCCTTACACAGAGCAGGTGACAACTTCCAGCAGTCGAAGAACTTGGATTGCATCTTATCTAGAGCTCAACATGAAGGGTAGCTCTCTAGAACTTCTGTACTGAAGGGTAAATAAGTGTCTGCTGGATTTTTCCACCATATGCATCTTAGGAGGGAGCTTTGTTGCATAGCTGGCTGTGATTTGGCTCCTGTGTTGACTTATTTATCTTTGCTTTGCAATGTTCAAGTTCGTTCTTCCCAAAGTCTTTAATCCTCTTGGAGGGAGACATTGGTGCATGTCTGCATGTCAAAGTGTTGGCACAAATCATCCAAACACTCAGTGACCCTCACTGGGACTTGTCCTGGAGGCTACAAAGAAGAAAAGGGGGGTTTTAAGAGCCCATGAGGGCAGTGAAAGCTCAGGTTCAAGATTCTTTCCTCCCAATTAACCTGCCATGGACCTTCCAGCAGTTTCACACACAACAAACACATGGATGATGCAGCCCTGTGCTTCTGCTGGGTGCTGTCCCTCTTTCCCACTATTATTACCAAAGTCCTGACCATTCATTCTATCTTGTTGAGTTCCTCTTAAACAGGAGAAGTCAGCAACTGCAAAAAATCGAGAAGCAAGTAAGGCTCATTTTCTTGGTGTGTGTGATGACCATTGGCAGAGTTTGCATGTGTGACTGACATGGTAGATTAATTTATAATAAAAATGCAACTTTCACATAAATGACATCAGGCGATATCTTTAGTGCTGTGCTCATCTGCCTGAAGGGACAATGTGGTTTTCTATTACTGCTAAAGTGCACAATAGCGTTGCTCGGCTGATTTGGTTTTATTTTTATATTGTGCTGCCAGTTCAGTTAGAAATCTAGGCAAGCTCTGTCAATGGCAATAAGGCATCCATCCACCAAAAAACAGGTTTCTTCCCCATTCAAACCATGAGGGCACCAAGGAAATCACTGGTCACATCTGGACACACTGTGGTGTCATTAACTTTGAAAAAGGTGAAGTGCATGGATTGACATGTGCCGTTCAATACATTCTTTTGCCCAACTAAAAATGTATTAATTGATCTTTAATAGCAGCCTTTGGATCTGAAATTGTAATGTCATACCCACAGCAGAGTAGATCTTTTTACAGAGAGCATCCCTTTCTGTCATTCCTATTTGCCTAGTTCATTAAGTTTACAAATCTCTTGAAAAACTGCAGTTCTCATATAGTCAATTAAGATATTGAAGAATTTTTAGAAGTCCTATTAACTCATGTTTTTGCCTACAGGCCTGGGGTGCTCCCTGTAGTTGCATCCCTGGCAGCAGTGAGTATGGGAGGAAGACTGCTGAAGAGGCTTGGTTTTTCAGTGCTTGGTTTTGTGCTTTCAGCAGAGCTTCTCTTTTGCCATTCCTTTGGATGGCTGTGGGGCTGGAGTTGTATTTCCTTTACCAGGAAAAGTTGTATTTCCTTTACCTTTACTTTTATGTAGAAGTGACCTCACTTCCATGCTCTGTCTTACCTTTTTTATTATAGTTATCTTGCCATGGGACAGGGGCTGAATGCAAGACAAGTCGAGCACAAGTTGATTCTCCTGCTATCTCCTTGTCTGCAGTACATAAATCTTGAAAAGTGTGCTTTGAATAGGAAAGGATACCAACTTAATGATACATTTACTCTAACTACGGATGGGTGTGCACAGAATCCTAATGCCTGCTGCAGACTTCATTGTAACAGATGTTGCTCTCTGCTTATAAAGTAAGTTTATTGCATTAGCTGCCTGTAAGCAGTTTACTCTGTAGAAGATTCATAGAGTAAATTAAAATTATCTAATTATTTGTTATCTAATTTAATAGAGAAATGGTCTTGATCTTCAGATATTACACATATATTATTATATTACAAGGCAGTATGGCAGAGGTCCCTTTCTGAGCTCTGAGCTGCTACTGAATAAGAAGAGAAACTTGTACTCACACACAGACATATCTAAAGATGGGCTGCAACAGCCTTACCAGGGAGAACTCACTGGGTTGTGGCTTTTATTTATAGAGACTTTGCTCTGTGCATCCCTGTCCCTCTGCCTGCTCACCTGCTCCCAGCAGCCCAGCTGGCCCTGGAGAGCCTTTGCTGTGATATCTCTGATGTGCCCCTAATCACAAGGTCCATCTCCTGCTGGGTCTCTGCAGAGACTTGGCAGCACAGAGCAAAAGGAATGCTCCAAGATGAGTCCAGCCTTTGTAGGCTTAGTCGATGGCTAAAATGGTATTTATTTACTAATATTTAACTAATTCTTGTCTCCACACATAACAGACCTTTCTGCTTTCAAGCTGAAAAGGTGCCACCTCCCTCCTGCTCTCAGCTCCTGGCACATGAATTGGGGTGAAGGAGACTGGGTCCATCATTGGGGTTGCTCCACAAACCATGATCAGTGTGGGGTGAGAAGGGGCTTGGTTTGGGGCAGAAAGTCCCACTTGCTTGATGGGGAGAACAAGTAAGCCCTCTTCCTATTGTCATGCTGATAGGTACATCTTATCCTGTAATTTTCTGAGTCATTATGACAAATGGCTCATGCTGATATCACTCATTTCCCCAAGGATCTCTCAGCTCTCCAGCCAGCATGTAGCAAGTTGCAAACAGTATTTCAAAATGAAAAATTGCAGGTATTTTCTGGATGTCATCCAAAGGAAGGAGCATGGATTTCAGGCAGAAATCAAATCAGACCACATGGAAAGATGTCCCTGAACACCCCAGACAGTCAACAGATGGTAGTTGTGACATTACGAGTCAGCCTGCACACTGGGAAACCATGGCCAGGAGCAGCAGAAGTTTACATTTAAATTGAGTCTTCTATAAAATCTTTTAATAAGGAAGAGCTGAAACAGCAGAAATGCCTCACCACAGACTTTGGTGCTTTAGGAGAAATAGAATATTTTATGCTGCATGCCATGTCCTGCCAGTTAAATGTAATAATAATCCATATCATCTTTGGAAACCCACTTGATTGTCTGTCTGTCTGTCTATTTATCTATCTATCTATCTATCTAATTTATCTACCCTATTGTTAAACTACAGTAATGGCTTTTGCTGGAATCTATCAGAGCAGCATCCTGGAATGGATCTTTTGAGGTTGTGTTAGCTGTACTTAATATTTGCATTGTCTTTACCAGTTTATTCCATTCCGTACCTGATTTGCTCCAGATGTTGTAGAAGTCCTGTATTTTCTCCTTATCTCTCTCCCCATCTGACAACCACATTAATATATCCTTAGCAAGACTATTATGTCTTTGGTTAAGCCTGCTGGATAAATATAATTTATGTAGCCTTCACTGAGACTATTTCTGATGATGGAAAAATGAATAATTCAGTTATGAGAGAAGCTTACTCATGGGTTACGTGTAACTCTGAGTGAGTGCATAAATGTCACTCTGTGTTGGACTCAGGGCTGACATAAACAAAAATTTCCAAAATTGAATATTTGAATGTTTGGGTAGATGCTTGCTAATTATCCAGCTTCTTTTCACAACCAAAATGTAGCTGTTCATAAAAACCACATTGAAATCTGAAAATGTATATATAAAATGGCAGAAACACAGGAGGGTTTTATTAGAAAAAAAGAACAAATATTATGTGAATAAGGATTATGTATTGAGACACAACACTTCCCCTTTGCTGCTTCTTTTACTTTGCAGTGACTATGGTTCAAATTCATGTGTTATTTGTGAAAACACTGTCACAAGGTATTTTGGCTTTAATACAACAAGAAACACAAATCCTACATTTGTAGAATAGTTTGTGTTTGGCTTGGCAAAAATAGCTACATGGAAACTGTGGTCTTGGATTTTAATGGACCTTGTCGTTAATGACAACTACTTAATATTTTACTCGTATATTCTTTTGGGTTCATTTAAACAGCAGCTTGCCTAAGCACTGCAGAAAGACATAATATGATAAATTAGGCTAGGTCAAAGAGGAGAAATTATTTTAAATGAATACAAACATCTAATTTGTCTGGACTTCTAATGAATTGAAATGCCAATATTACTAGAGTTGACAGCAATGTATATTCAATTAAATTCAGTAAATTCTATACTAAACTTTCCTTACTTTTTCCTATTCCTTTTCATGTGTTTATACATCACATCACTGTAGTGAGATGGAACCTCACTCTGCTGAGGTGGAACCGCTTTTTCTGCCCTGGGGTACCAATGGACCTCCTTTGGGTTTCAGTCACACACATCCTGGTGACTGATGTGTCTTTGGGACCCTCACACACCTCATGCAGTGCAGGACCCCAGGTTTTCCCCTTGGTGCTCCTTCAGCTTCCAGCTCCAGCCCCAGCTCCAGCCAGTCATAAGGTTCATTGAGCAAATATTCTTGCTCTGAGGTGAAAGGACTGCAAACTCCTGGAGATGCCATATTCACTGTAATTGATCATCTGGGATCTGGCAGCCTGGACCCAGGGCTGGGTGACCCACAGCTTTTTCTGACATTGAGTTTTCAGCAAACTCAGCATGCTCTGGACCATCCCAGCCTTCCCATGGAGGTGTGAAAAGAAGTTAAAACCTTTCCATCTGTCAATTCCACCCATCAATTGGGAGGTTCTTGGCAATGGTCTGAAGGGTTCCATGAGTAAGTTGTGCTACACAACCAGTATCCATTAGCTGCCTCTCTCCTGCAACACCACAAATACATTACTTGCCCCTAGTGAGCAATAATGCACATTTTCTCATGTGCCAGTTTGCATTAACACTGTTGCCACCACAGCCCCTGATTTATTGGTCAAGGTGTGCTTTTCAGGGGTATTTACAGCCTGGCTTAATAGCGTGTCTGTTTTCTGTTTGCTGCAGATGATAATTCAGGGATTTGCTTGGCTGACTCAAAGAAGCACTTGGAAACCACAGCTGGTGGGTTTGATTTTATTGCTGCAAGGATTTAAATAAACACAAATTGATTCTGTATCATTGCCTGATGTTGTGTGATGACTGTATCAGCCTCCCTCCTGCTTTGGTGATGTTTTTAAGGATGTTTGACACAAACCTGGTTATAGTTTCTAGAACCTGTGCTTTATTCAGTCATAGAATCACAGAATCATTTAGGTTGAAACAGACCTCTAAGATCACCCGGTCCAACCACTAACCCAGCACTGCCAAGACCACCACTGAACCATGTCCCCAGGTGCCACATCTATGTGCTTTTTCAGTCCCTCCAGGGATGGTGCATTCCCAGCTTCTCTGGGCAACCTATGCCAGGTCCTTGCCATCCTCACAGGTGATTATTTCTTTCTAATAACTAATCTAACCCTGCCCCCTGTTTGTTGGAAGTAATTCCCCCCTGTAGCTGTAACTGCAGTAAAGCCAGTACCTTCCCTGCTGCCCCTTTTTCATCCCATACTTGCCCTGTGCTGTGTCTGGAAAACTAGTGGATGAGCTGCCAGTGGGTGAAGGGCTGTGTCCTTTGTGTGATGGCTGTTACTCTCAGACATTTCTTTTCCTGCTAACTTACCAGTGCTGTCACAGACAGCATAAGAGCCTAGCTATAGGGTGTTTGTTAGAGCATCCCAATATCCCTGAGCCCCCAGGGCCTCAAACAGCAGACAAGAAGTGAACCGTGCTCATTGACCGTTAACACAAATTGACTGCTACTTGTGCTGATGTTTCCAGCTTAATTCATTGCAGCTTGAACTTGTTGACTGTCTGCATAATTTCTCCTTGAATAATTTTACTGCCATATGGGATGCTGCAGACCTTGAGTTGCTGGCTTTGCACACAACCCCTCCACACATTAACGAGCCTCACTTGACGAGCGGTGAGCAGCAACCTGCACATCCCTGGGATGAAGCCCATGATTTCTGCTGATGTGATTCAAGGAGGGATGGTTTTTTTAACCTCCAATCTGTTATGAGAAGCACTCAGGAGTGGTGATGGTCCTTCTGACACAGCCCCTGTGCTCCCACATGCACCTCTGTGGGTGTTTAGGGCTCTCCAGACCTTGGGGCAGGGCACACAGAACAGCTTGTGTTGGTGAAAGGAGTTTTTACAGTACAGAGAGGATTTTAGCCTCCGAAGCTGTCAAATTAAATGTTTTCATCAACATTGATTCAAGCTTCTAAAGTAAAATACTGTTCAAGAAAATAAGGCAGGTTAACCTTGTTATACAGGGAAACTTTAGAAATTTTTCCGAAAGCTCCTGGCCTTTACCATTTGCCTTAATACAAAACTTAACCTCTAGCAGTATCTGCTGCAGTTAATATTGTTGACAATCTAGGCTGTCTTTCAGTCCAGATTTCATGTCTTAATTAAATGGAATTTGTTTCAGCAAATAGTGCTTGTCAAAAGTGGGATATTTTTCCTTAGGACTGTTATAAAGATGATATTAGACATACTGGTAATTAGCAATCTGTGTCTCAGCATTACAATAGCTCCAAGTAAAGACAGACTAATTTTTCCCAAGTCAATTATAATTATAAATTAAATACACAGACATGTCCACATAATCTTAAATATAAACCCATAGAGTGGTAATACAATGTGCTTGAGAACACTGGGAGCTCACCTAGTTCAACCCTATTGGTTTTAGAAATTCTGACAGCAGAACAAGCTGTGGAGGGACCAGTGCCAGGTCTGGTGATAGCTGGTTGCACCAGAGGAAGTTTAGATTGAACATTAGGGAAAATTTCTTCATGGAAAGGGTTGTCAAGCCCTGGAACAGGCTGGCCAGGGCAGTGGTGGGTACACCATCCCTGGAGGGATTTAACAGACGTGTGGATGTGGCGCTTAGGGACACGGTTTTAGTGGTGGCAGGGTGGGGGAATGATTTGGCTTGATGTTCTGTCTGCCCTGTTGGTGTTTGAAATTGCTACCCATGGGGGTTTTTGTCAGTGTGGCCCAGGTGTGAGGGAAGAAAGGGCAATGCCATGTAAATGCGTCCCATTCCTCCATTAAAAAATAGAAATTATGGAAAAATGAAGATATGAAAAATAAATTGAAAAAAATCACATAAAGAGTTTTTAGGCTTGAAAAAATGCCTTGAGAGAACAAAATATACTTAACAAATCATAAATAAGCCGATGTATCTAGTGGACTGAAATAATTTTACAGAGAGAAAATACAGAATAATTTTGGCCGTGGGACAAAGCTGGCATCCTGTGTGCCAATGGTAGGATGCCAGAACCAGGCAGCTTCAAAGCTGAAGTTATGTTTTACACAGAGCTGACTTTGTGCTGAGCAAGTGTGGGGGCGGGAAAAGTGCCGAGGGAGCAGGGCTGGCTGGCACTTGCTGTCTGAGTCAGTGTGGGGCATCTTCCAGGAGGAATTCAGCTGTGCCCGACACAGCACGCAACGCTGTCTGCACCGCGGTTTGATGTGCTGGTGGGCTGGGGAAACAGATCCAGCTGCAGCTGAGCTGTGTGGCAGGAGATGGACCATTACACATCAGTCACTAGAAAGAAAGGAGTGGAAGAGGGCTGCCCAGAGAAGTTTTTGGGTGCCCCATCAGGGCCAGACTGGAGCAACCTGGTCTAGTGGAAGGTTGGAATGAGATGAGCTTTAAGGTTCCCTTCCCACCCAAATCAGACTATGATTCTATGATAATAAGCCAGTAGTTAGCCTCTCTTTCTGGTCCATCAACTCTTGAGTCGTCAACATTTTTGTATTTTAAAATAATTATATTGAATTAAATGTGAAACTAAGAGTGAAACCCAGTGCAACACTCCAAATACAGAGGAATATAATACAGCAGCTCATATGGAACTGTGCAAAACAGGGCAGGTGTCCAGCTGAGGAAAATTCATTGTTAATGCTCAGAACAGCTTTGACAGGTACAGGAGGTACAGACCTGCAGAAGCAGCTGTGCCAAACAGGGTGAGGATTAAAAGTAGGAAATAGTACTAGGAATAGTTGGAATAGTTGTTCAAAACCCCCCACCATCTCAAGTTCCTAGCCAATGCCTTATTTAAAGAAAAAGAAAAGGGAGATGCCAGCCTGGTTCTCCTGCCTGATGCAGCTCAGCTCAGGCTTTGCCAGCCCTCAGAGCAAATCCTCTGAAGAAATCATAAACTTTCCTCCACAGAAACTCCAGTTTCTGAAAGCCCATTAACATTGAGTTTACTGTAGCCTTAAATAAAACATCAAAAGCTCTCTCTCTGCAATATTCCTTGCAGTAAACTCCTCTCCAGGTAACTCCACGCCCTGCTCTGCTGTGACTACAGGCAGTTGCAGTGCCACCTGTGCTTACACTCTCTTTTAAGTGAAGAGTAGCTGAAGACCACACAGCTCCTGGGCTGGGTATTGATGGCACAGAAGTGATGTGGCCATGCCTGGCATTACCTGTGTGCAACAGTAGGAGAAACTAACCTGGGAACTGGAGCTAAGCTTCTGGAAATGCCAGTGGTCTGACCTTTGAAAATTGGGATGCTGCTTGTTTGATTTAGTGCTTGTCTTATTTACGAGGCACAGCTGGCTCTCTGCTCTCGCTGTGCTCACTGCCTTCATCTGATGGCTTTGGACAAGTGTCAAAGACACCACAGACTGCCAAGGGTTAGTGCTGAAGTGCTTAATTAAACAAGCCTCTGGGATGTGGCAATTTGCTTGGTAGGAGCTCCACACCAGGACTCTTTTTATTTTTCTTTATTTTTGTTTTCTTCTAAAGTTATTATTGCGAACTGGAAAAGGTTTTTTTTTCTTTTTCATGCATTTTGTTTTCAGCTACAAGCATTTGGAAAATATGACCCACAATCCCCATATTTCCTAAACTCAAGATGAAACATGCAAGAGCCTTCTAATTTTTTCCCTTTTTTCCAGGATTTTCTGGAATAAGGGACAAATAAGACCACAAGGGAAAAAAACCCCAAAGGTAGAGAGCTTCTTTAGTAGCCAGTCACGTCTGTCAGGATTGTAAGTCACCTGAACATCCTGTGCCAAGGCGCCCAGCATCATTAACAGCAATGTGCAGGCACCGCTACATCTTCCCTCTGGGCTGCGTGGTGCTGACCTTTTGCTGTCATGGAACTGAGTAATGGCCATTAATTCAGCTGGTGCAGAGAGTAGATTGGGCCAAGAACTTAACAAGTTGCACTGGTCCCACCCAAACCATCCTGCTCTGCTTGTACAGGCTGTAAATCTTTCCACACTGTGCTGGGCAGCCAGAACTGAGGGTGTTTTGGCCAATGCATTAAGCTGGGCTGCACAGCCAGCTCACATTGCATGGGCTAAAAAAATCAATGGATAATGTCAGATCTGCATTTGCAGTCCCTTCATCAGACAGCCTCAGCCCAGGCTCAGCTCAGCCTCCATCACTCGTGCATGACCCCTAGGTCAGCACCTTTGCATTTTCAGGGCATCCTGATTTCTAGGAGACGTGAGAAGATGTAAGATTCCTGCCTACCTTTGTTTTCTGTTTTCAAGCCTATTAAAAAAATCCTTATAGCCTTGCTATTTTATTCTTCCAGAAACAGGTGTTAATAAACCAGTCAACCAACCCCCAACCCTCTTGTTTGAGGCAGGTTAAAAAAGAGTGATATTTCAGGTGTGTTTTTCCTCTACTAGCAGAGAGGAGCAGTCCATTTCTGGGCTTGCAGTGCTTGGCTGGGAATTTGTCTGGTCTTCAACACCACAGACCATCACACCATCTTGTGTGTAAAAGAAACACATTAAGAAAAGCAGGATTTACCCCCAGGTCTTCTAAGAAAGCAATAGCCAGTGAGTGAGGTGGTGAATCATAAGGGTACATGGAAGCTAGGGAAAGCTCTGGGTCTCGGGGGGTCAGTGAAGGGCAAGAGCTATACCTGTAACCTCAGAGTTGCTCACAAAGCCTTGTACAGGGAGGGACAAAAGTGGTCTTACGGAAAATACAAAGGCATTATGGCATGCCCACATCTCTTATGAATAACCAGGTTATTGCACACAGGTCTCCCGAGCCTCTGTTCCTGTGTTCCTGTTCATTTTGTTGACCTACTGTAGGGTCATCCAGGGAATTAGCCATTATCTCCTTACAGAATTGAGATCTTGACCTGTTTTATCTGTTTTACACTGCACCCAGCACACTACCAGGCACTCCAGCAATTAAGACCTAATCATGGTATAAATCAAGTAAATAAGTACCTGTCAACAGGCCATCAGGACTGGTGTTCCTCTTGGGCAAAGCTGTGTTCATGGAGGTCAATGCAGCAAAATGGCCCAAGGCCTTCAAGGCAGAGTGCTTTGCAATGAAGTCTCTTTTGCAGAGACCAACCCACCCTGCCAGCTCCCATCTCCCACCCATTCTGCAGACAAGCCCACCAAAATATTTTGGTACTTCGGTTGATTTTTTTTAGCGGCATAAAAAATTTAAGTATTTAATGATAAGAATACGTTAACCATCACAGATTCCAAACAATGGAATTAGGAGTTTTGCTTTCAGTTTAAATATGTATCGTTTCTGAACAGGCACTTCCATTCAGAAAGTGAAAATATTGAGGGAAATACTAAGACAAAACAGCGTTTCTATCATACTGCTGTTTAACCTCAGTGATGAATGGCAAATGCATCTGATCTTGGCATTGGGGTCTTAGTGGCAACCAAGGATTATTTTTCCCGTTTCTAGTGTCAGAACATCCTACTGACATATGAATGTATAGGATGATGAAAAGGTCATTAATTAAATTTAGATCAATTTTGAATAATCACCATGATTAGTTAATAATTTAGTAACTAGGAATTAAGTGTGAATTTGGGGGAGAACCAAAAGGATAATGAAAGAAATTGCCCACAAGGAAATGTAGTCTCTTTTTGACAAGAGTTGAAAGGCAGATATGAGTTGAAACATTTTTTGAGTATATATAAAATTTCTGTGTCATAAAAAAAATATCAAGAGTAACAAATGTGCAGCACTTTAATGTCAGATTTGACTGTCATTGGAACTGTTCACAAGTAGTGTGGACAATCTAAATTATACTTCATTTTCTAAGTATGATATATAACCATTAGGATACTTTAGAAAAACACATCACCAGAACTTGGGCTGGAGAGGGAACAAAGGGAACATCTTTGGAAGGTCCAAGTGGGATTTTTTCAAGTGAATGCTATTCCAATACTTTGCAACAAACAGGAAAAAGTGAGGTCTGTTACACATCTTTCACAGCCTATATATAAACCAGCCTCAAGAATATTTACCTGAACATATATATACAGGTTTGTTTTTTTTTAATATTCTTAAAAAAGTAATATTTGCTTGATCTATGACACAATGAACGTCTCTACAGGGAAAACTTACCATAGGCATAATAAAATACTCAAGAAGTCATAAAAGGTAACGAGAGCAGTGTTTGGCCTTGGTAAAACACATTTAGAATGGCTGCAATGTATGGATACAGCTTTGTTCAAGAAAGGAGCTGTGCATATTTAAAGGTACTTACAAAGCTGGTCTTCTCCTTTCTTTGACATGGGATATGTTTCCTAATGGGATGAGTACAAAATCATGGACACCATGCATTGCTAAAGAAAGGCTAAGCCCATCTGTTTCACATGTCTGTGTTGCAATGATGGAAGAGTCTCTTCTAAACCCTATGGCTCATAAGTGAAAGAAATGTAGGATTCAGCATATGGGTGTTGAAGGACGATTTCAAAGACTCCATGTTTAATGAATTCATAGGATTCAGTTCCCCTTCTTCGTCTGTCGGAACAGATTTTTTAATTCTCTATAGAACTGACATGGTGTAAAATACCTCAGGTCTACAGCCATGCTAAAATGCTTCTCTTCTGATAAAGTTAAACATTTAAAGCAAAGATTGCCAGTGTTATTCTGTATCCTTCTTGCTTAAAATCCCTCTGTGTGTGTTGTGGAATGGGTGACTTAAAGCATCTGTGGAGGGAAATAATTACGACACCACTACCTATCACTGCACGTGTTCAAGGGCAGCTTTCTACAGACTCAGGGCAACAAAGTCCTTGGAAAACCAAGCTGGGTCTTTCCAGAAGCCTCCAAGGCTACTGATATTTACCTGCAGAGAGGTTGCACCCACCTGAAGACCCCATTTTCCAAGTGATGGTTACAACTGCTTGGATGGCACCACTTCTTGCCTGGCTCTGCTGCCACAGCTGCTTTTGCCCTTGTTACTTCATGGTGATGGATATAGAAAGTTAGAAAAATGCAAATAGAAAAGTTTTTTATATCTTCCAAGTGTGCAAATAAATGGCTGTATGTTTTTATGGGAACTCGACTGAAATTTCTCAATGCCAGCTGTTGCATTCTTGGATAATTCAGCTGCTTTTACATGAATGTCTTTGCTCATAACTAAAAGATAATTGACTATAAACAGAAAGGAAAAAAAAACACAAAGAAAAATTGTTTCCTGGTTGTTCTGAAAAGAAATAGGCAAATTAGGGCTATGACTAGAAAATGAATGAGTTTCCTATTAAAAATAACCTCTCTTATTTTAACTGTCATTTTATGAAGAACCAAGTGATTCTAGTGTTCCTAAATATTTAATGAGAGAAACCAGTGATTTCTAGAAGAGTTGCTGTCTCCTCTGGGAATAGCCATAACTAATTCTCTCTCCTCAAAGATTTTGCATGTTGTTCCCGAACTGACCACACTTACGAGCTGTTGAAAGACTCATGCCACCTCCTCAACAAAATTGTTTACATAAACTGACCCTCCTGTCAGTACTTTTTGGCTTTTACCTAGGCCTGGATGGGTAATGGCCTGGATATTTCATGGCAAATTTCTCAAAGACAATCACACAAATATGCACTGGAAGAGTGGGGACTCATCCCATTGCCTTCAGTAGGACCAAGAGCAAAATGAAGCGCAGAAGCAAGCGAGCTGACAGCTACTATTTCTGTGATGCCTCCTTCTGAAAATCACATCAGTGAATCCTCTCAAAGCCATCCTGCAGAGAAAACTGATCAGTTTTCATTAAATCGCTCTCCTAGGTTTCTCTGGGTTGAAAACTGCTCTGATGTTTACCTTCCCTCATCATCCAAAGGTGAATATTCAAAGGTGAATAGTCCTCGCTGCTGCCATCTCCCTGTGCTGGGGTGGGGTAGTCAGTGCAGCCAGCAGGCAAGGGATACAGGGAAGAAAACTGATGCTTGGACATAACATAAAAGCTCCTCAGTATGGAAAGTCAAAATCTGTTTTGTTCTACAGAATTACTAGGTTTCGTGGCTTGTATGATATCTCAGTGGAGATATTATTCGCTTCCCAGCATTTTTCTCATAACCGCAAATCATACCCACAAATAAAAAATATCCCTTCAAAACCACTTCCTATTAGCAGAGCATACCTTATAAAACTTGCAAGTAGACCAGTGTTGTACCATGAAGCCTATACAGCGTTTTTTTGTCTTTTTGTTTTCCCAGTGTAAAAATATACAATGCTACTGCTCATTTCCTGCAGTGTAAAGGTCCAACTGGTCCTTGCCTGCTGAAGGCTCCACTGCTACCGCTCTTTCATACCTCCCCAACCCAGACCACTGTGTTACCCCTCCTTATACCTGAAACCTCACAGCGTAATGTATTTTGCCTCCCATTTATAACAAACAAGGAATCTTTAGCTGGTGTAATGAGATACTGTCCAAATAATCCACTGTCTTTCATAATTCTGTTGTAGCTGCTCCAGGGCCAGTCTTTGGATGTGATAGGGTCCTTTAAATTCTTCAGTACATTCATTCTCCCCGTTGACAGCTCTACAAAAAGCACATCTGCTTGCAAATGTGAAGTAGCATATATATAGTACTGATTGCCTTCAGTGAAAGAGGGCTGAAATGTCAGATCAGATACGTGTACGTTCGTTTTTAAGTCATAAATCAGCTTGATTTCCCCTCGGACAGTTAGAGCCTGCACTCTGAGCCTGCCTTGGTCCGCGCTGACGAGGTAGCGCCCGTCGGGTGACACGTGTGGCGTTCCTGACACGGCGCCGTTGGGGCCGATGACGGCGTCGGTGACGCTGTCGATGAGGAGCTGCGGTGCCACGCGGCTCCTCCTGCACTGCACCACGTAGTAACCACCCAGGTGCGTGTACGCCATGGCCTGAGGCACGCAGCCGTAGGCTCTGAGGCTGATGGTCTTGATGTGGGTCACAGTTTCCAGGTCAATCTTGTGAACAGCGTGTTTTGACTGGTTAAAAATGAAGCCGAACCTGGAAGAGAAAACAAGGCACTGAAGTCACCTCTGTGGAGATACGGTGACATGCTTGAGCAAAGAGAAGAGCCAGCAGAACTGAGAACCTTTTATTCTGTTGGTTTTGGAAGCGTGTGTAATAACGCTGTCTCTTTTTGTAAGAAATGTCTTATTTTAGTGCTTCTAAAACATCCGAGAAGGAGGGATATATTTCAGTTCAAATTAGCAATCTGGTTGTGGAAATCTGAATATGTGCTTAGCTGTTTGAATCTTCAAGAGTCAAAATCTTTTATTGGGAAGACCAACTTCTATAGAAACGATATCAAGGTTTGAATGTTCAGTAGGCTAACACTGACCAGGCTGGTATTCAATCTGTCTGATATTATACTAATGAAATTCAATATATACCCAAGCATTCAATCTCAAAATAAAAAAGCATTCAAAGTAAAGCATATTGCTGCCAGGTTGGGGTCAGATAGTAACTATACATAATAAATATAGTTGTGTACAATATAATGTATAACCACTGGATGAAGACCATATCTAATCTCACCTCTTAACTGACAACACCAGAGGGAAGCTGTGGTGTGTGTTTGGTACCTGTGGTGCCTAGGAACCACTGCAGGAGATGGCAAGGCTGTGGTGCAGAGCACCATCCTAAAAACCTTCCTACCAGGGAAGGTGTAAAACATCTCTTGAGAAACATAACCAGGGTGCCCTGAAGATATGGGGTCTTTATTTTTTGTCTCAAGACAGGGCAAAAAACAGTGAGCAGAGGATAAATGTTCCATAAAAGATAAATGCTGAAGCACATCTGACCTTTGCTGAAGACAAGAAAAGGTCAAGAATAGCCAGGAAAGGTTTCTGCTTAATTTGAGAGGGAATCCTTAGAAACAGCCTGCTTGTGTTCCGCTGGATTCACTGATACTGACTTACAAAAACTAATTTTACATTGAGTATCTTTTCATCCATTCAATGCAGACAGAGGGAAATAAAGCGAGTGCTTAGTGTTGTATCTCTTCCTCAAAAGATGTAAAATTGCCTTGTGAAATGTGGAGGACAACGTGCTTCTGTGCAGATAATACATATTTTGCTTGAAACACTAGGTTCATTTCTTTATTCTTAACCCATCTGTCAATGAGACACTCAGCAATGATTTCACTTCTCAAGAACAAGCCAATGTAGTGTGTGATCCCATGAAAATCACTGGGCTAAGCCTTTCATTTCCCCATTATACTCACATCCATTAGAGACTTCACAGAGTATCTGCAGTGGAGAGTTGTAGCGCACTGTGTGTATGGAAATTGGATATGACACTTGTATTTCTCCTGGATGAATGCATTCTAAGTACACTTTAAAATGTGCTTTCCCTTACAGCTTCTTTTTTCCCCAAGACTTCCTTAATACTTGGCCAAATGCCTGTAGAAGTTAAGAAACGTTTTTTATCATAAACCTCCATTAAAAGAAGTGGGTCAGGATATATTTTATGTGCCCATACTTGCAGAAGAGGCTCAGCTCTTACATGAAATCTGTGATCTGAAATCTCAAAGCAAACCTTGCACTTAGAGAGTTTTTAATAGACAACAGTCTACCCTTGGAACTAATAAAAATTGATACATTTCTAGATATCCATCTAAAATAAGAGGCAGCTGAAATACATATGCAGGAGTATTTGCATACAAATATTATTTGGCTTGTGGAAGAAACTGCTTAAATGTTCATCTTCCTGGGAAATGCTGGTACTGCCATTTATTGTGTCAGAGTGGAGAATTTAGAACATCATCTCAATGAGTCTCATTAGCCTGCAAGCAATTATTTTTCTGTGCTGAGGGTGAGAGAGAATGGGCAAAGATCTGTCCCTGAACAAATGCAACAGGAAATCAGGGACAGCGTTTGCAGCTTTGCACACAGAAAACTATAGATAATAATCTATATTTATTATTTCAGCCGACTAATTACACTGAAGCAAAAGGACAATTAAACAAAAATGTGTAACTGTTCCACCTTCCTGTCTTTGAATCCAATTCACACCTTCTCAGCTCAGGCTTTAACATTCAGCAGAGTCATCTACCTCCTGGCACTACTATTAGTCATAATGAAATTGTGAAAGAAAACTGGAAATATGAAGTAGAGAGAAATTACAAATGACAGCCATGAGGCATGCATCATTATTTTGTGTTTCAGCAGGCAAAATTATTTTTTTTGGAACAGATTCAACATATAATCATTTAAGTGTAACCCCTTCTCTCTCGGTGTTTCCTGCAGGAAACCTAAGATGATTGTAAAGAGTTACATTATGATTTTTGAATGTTTAACTTAGTTAAACTGTATAGAGGACAGAAGATGGTTAAACAGTTGCTATGTTATAACATAGAAAGAATAGTATAAATTGCTGTGCAGTTATCATCAATTTTGATAATGTTAATGGGAGGCTTCCTGTGCCTGCTGGGAAGCAGCCAGTATTACTCCAGGTTATTAGTTTGTTAGTTACACAACCTCATTAACCACTACATCACAGTAACATTCAAAACTGATGGTTCATGGAGGTTTGGGGGTTTTTTTTATGTGCAGTGCATACAATTTTTCTGCTCCAGCCATAAAACCCATGTAGAGATCCGATACTTGAACAAGTTGGAAATACGTGAAAGAAGCTTATGAAACACATCTTATGCTTCAGGCAGAATACACTTCTACCACTTCATGCAATATATCCTTGACACAGGTTTCTGCCCAGATCTGTAACAGTTTTGTGGCAAGGAAGGTGATTTTTGGGCCATCAAATTCCTGGCACAAGTAAACCAGGACAGTATGCCAAAAGCTGCAAGGAGGGATGGCTGACTGAGGTGAGATTTGAATGCCTGTGCATGGTCTAAGGGAAGTACAGGATTGTTTCCTGCTGTTTTATTGATTAGCTGAATAACTACTGGTAATTTCCTCAACCATTTCTCCATTTCATGTGTGAAAATGGGGATAAATGTAGTTAAGATTAATCACAAATCATTCATTCATTCATTCACTCATTCATTCATTCACTCATTCATTCATTCACTCATTCATTCATTCACTCATTCATTCACTTATTCTTTCATTCATATCTGCAAAGTGCTTTAAGGTTATGAGAAAGGAGCAGCATGGTCACCATTATTATTCATTAAAATAATTTCTCACCTAACATGATTAATAATAAGATTTGTAGGTGGTATAAAAAAATCATCCACTCCTTCAAAGGGTGTGTGGATAACACGCAGATCCTCCCCGGCGCTCGCCTCTGGAATTACCTACAATAAATACACACAAGGTTGAGCACAGGATAAGCACTGAGTAAGGCAGAAAGGTAAATACAGATTAGAGACATGCACTGTACCAAGTGGCTCTTTCCAGGGTGTAGTTGATTAATGACTTCAAAACACTGTTTGGTGTAGTTGTCTCGAAAAGGTGTGCTAGCAAACAGTATTTGAGGCATGACATTTGTAAGGTAAGTACACAACCTGACTTTCATAAGTTGTTTACATTTCGAGAAAGAGCAGTCAAGCAGGAGCTGGAGCAGTATGACAACACTAGGACCATAATGATTTATCCCTCATGTAAACATTTACTTCATTGTCATATTTATTAATCTCACTTAAATGCACAGTGATAATTTACCACCCTGAAGGACCAAACACTAACTCACAGCAGTTAATTATCACTTTGAAGGAGAAAAACTGTTCATCCATAAAGTCCAGGGAGGAGTGGAGAAGTGCCCTTTGGCTGTCCCCTGGTCCTGTCCTCCAGCACAGCACAGATCTCCATGGACAGGGGAACTCAGCTCCTCCACTGCTCCAGAAAGGAAAAGTTTTCAAAAATTAAAACGTTAAACACTCAATTGTTTGCTGGGTTTAAGATGACTGTAGTCATTCATTAGGGCCTTCTGCTGCTCTAATCTACAGCAGTCGTTGCTTTGAATTTATACCTACATAATTCATTAAAGACATGCTAAATCCCTGAAAGGTTTCTGGTCATGCCATTTAGATTTCTTCCAATTAGATTGCTCAAGAAGGATGCCCACCCCAGCACAGTGCTTTCAAGAGGCCAGACATTTACTTCCAACAAGCCAGTAATGTCCAAACAACAGCATCCTGTTAGCTGGTTGCACAGGCAGTTTGATAAATCCCTGACTCAGAGAATGAGTGGAAATTTAGATCAACCTCTGCAGCAGCATGTTCGTTACAAGAAGATATTTTATTGCATGTCTGCAATCAAACACTGCAGGTTTTAAGAAGGAATTTTGCCCAATTAGTCACTGCCCGCCTTTTGGGAAAGAAGATCAGAAAAAAGAAAGGATCTGCTGCTGCTGATGCTAATCTCATCTCTATGTGTGTACCTGCACATCACAAAGATAACAGAAAGGACTATCTGAGACCTGAAGCCTTCTAACAAGTTTCCAACTGTGCAGATGGTGTGTTCTTCCTAATGATGACATGCTTGTGCCATCTCTCCTTAAATTACAGAAACTTCTCACAGCTGGATGGAAGAAATTAAGTCAGAAAGGGTAGAAAGAGCCCATTTTGTCTCCTTATGTCCTGTACAGGAATCACATCCCCAGGTGAGGCAGCCTGGTGCTGCTGCCCTGAAAACCTTCATTTATATGCCTCCATTCTGGTTTTGACATCTTCTGCTGAAATTGCCAGTGATGAGTAGCTGGTCCAGGCTTTATTATTGACAGTCAGCACTGGATGGAGCATGTGGATGGTGGAGATGGCTCATCCCATCTTCATGGGGCAGGATCTCCAGTGGAAGACTTGGGTAGCCCCACAATTAATGTAGACTCCAATTTGTGGGTTGTGGGTCAGAAAGCACAGCCCCCCTTCTTCTCTGCCTTCTGGGGAATGCTTTAATGTAGACTTAGCAGCAAACACTTTGGGCAGAAGGAGTATTCACATGACACCTGTTTTCAGAAAGGCTGGGCAGCAGGTGCCAGAAAACAACTACCAGAGAATGGGACGTCTGGATGGACCAAATCAGATCCATCAACTGATGACTATTCACCATGTTCTCTGTATTCTTAACAGAAGAGTAAATCTGCCAAGGTGATCCAGAAGTGGAAGCTAATTGAGTTGTCCAAACTTATGTGCAGTGCTGTGTCCCAATGTCACTGTGGGTCTGGTGGTGCTGAGCACAGAGTTCCATGGATATCACTGGCACCCCTGCAGTGGAATCACGAACACCCAATAACACAATTTGTCCCTGATATTTTACTTCTTCTGTTTTTTGGTTTTGGTTTTTTTTTTCTTTTTTAATGCCCTAGAGATTCCCTTTTTGCATTTTACTGTGAGAGAATCACAGAATTTTTAAGGATGGAAAAGCCTTCTAAGATCATCGAGTCCAACTCTTTCCCCAGCACTGCAAGGGCCACCACTGAACTATGTGCCCAAGTGCCACATCTACATGTCTTTTCAATCCTTCACCATTGCCCTTGGCATCCTGTTCCAAGGCTTGAGAAAGTTACTGGTGAATAAACTTTTCCTAATACCAACCTAAACCTCTCCTGGCATAACTTTAAGCCATTTCCTCTTGTCCTATATCACTTGTTACATAGGAGAAGATACTGACTTCTAACTGGCTCCAACCTCCCTTCAGGGAATCGTAGAGACTGGTAAGGTCCCCCCTGAGCTCCCTCAGCTGCTCCTCATCAGACTTGAGCTCCAAATTCTTCCCCAGCTCCATTGCCCTCCTCTGGGTACATCCCAGCACCTCAATGTTTGTCTTGTAGTGAGAGCCCAAAACTGAATCCAGGATTGAGGTGCCTCACCAGTACTGCAGAGCCCAGCAGTCTTTTCCTGCTCACAGCCAGCTGCCAGCCCTTGTTGTATAACTTTATGGCACTTGGCTCTGTCACCAGTCTTAAAACAAAACAAACTTGGCACAAAGCAGCCCTGCTGTCAGCCCGTGGCACAGTCATTGCTCAAAAACAAATTAAACAGCAGGAAAAATATGTGAGGATGGGCAGAGGAGGGATGAATAAAACACACTGGATATGCAAATGAAACATCAGCTTTATATCCAGACCAATAAATGCTGTTAATTACCTGCAACCCACCAGCCACCAGTGTGTTACCAGTGATGCTGAGCCCAGGAAGAGCAAAGGCTCCAAGGTGTAAGGACTCACCTGCAGTGTGGGGGAGGATTGCCTCATGTCCCCCCAGCTGAGCACCCACACTTGGTCATGGGACTTGTCATAATGCAACTTGGTTGGTAATGGGTCCACATCCAGGGACTTAAAAAAACCCAGAGAGAGTTATTTACACAGTGACCCAGATGCACATGACAAATACTACATCAGTTCACTGCAGGCATTCTCATGCACCACTGTTATGTTCCCTGTGCAGCTTTGCCTTCAAATCAAGTGGGGAATCAGCAGCAGTTGAAAAATTTGGCTGTTTGGTGCCATTTTCTGCGTAGGCATCACTCCATCTTACACTGTTACTTATGGCCAGTAGATCAAGGGCCAATTTCTGTCTGAATTGTACCCACACCAGCTCATTCTTTCCAAGCTGCTTATAACCCAGGTCAGGCAGCTAAGCCAGGAATTCATCCCAGTGTTATTTTACCAGACTCTCTGTAAGCTTGGCCGCAGATGCAGCACTGAGACTGTGGTCCCCAACCCACAGAGGAGTTTATTCCTGGCAGTGAGGTTACAGAACAGTGAACCCCACGTGATCCCACTGGCAAAAGCAACATAGGCCCAGCTCTTCAGTAATCAGTAAATCTTTGCCCAGCTGATCCACTGGGCAAAGATCTGATTTTTTTGTCCTATATCAAGTCTTTTGCCATCAGTGAATAATGTGTTCACTTGTAAGTACCTGTATGGCTTTTTGAGTCTGGATATCAATTATCATTACTCTGTTCTGCTTTGGCTGTGTCACATAAATGTACTTGTCTCTGACATTGACTGCTGAAGCCCAGAGGCAGGACTGAGTGTCCTCACCTTCCACTCTAGGACAGATCTCCTCCTGAGGGGTTAAAAAAAGAAAAGGTTTAATTTTTACAAGTTCAGGGCCTGGAGCAGCAAGAAGCTTAGCCTTGTAAACCGCAGGAAAAAATCCCTGGGGATTCCATTAGGATGATATTTCTCCCCTTTCTTTCCTGGAAAACATGAAATAATTAATTTATCAGGTACCACACTTCAGCCTGGCTCTATGCAATGACATTAAACAGCTGGACCTCCTGCAAACTTATATTGAATTTAAATAACCACAGAGCCTATGGATTGATCTTTTGAAGCATGCTGTGGTTCATCAAGACTTGCAGTGCTGTCAGCATTTATTAGCAACAGAAATATCACTGTGTGCTTTGAAAAAATAGGGATTTACATTAATTGAGTCACTGCTCCATATTTTTCATGAAGTCTTCATTTTCTGTGTGGGAGAGCATGCTCTGAAACACCTGTGCTCAAGGAAACAGAAGTAAAACAAGCAGGATCCTACAGCTACAGAAACTTCCCCTGTTCAAAATGAACCACATTCTGCTGCTTTGGGCCAAATTCTGTTCACAACTGCCTGATGCCATATTGTGTCTCTGATCCTCCACTCACTGAGTCCCATGCAGAACTGGTACAGCTACCCTGAGTTTGAAGAGTCACTTTTGGCCTCACCAACAACTCTGCATGTTCGCTACTCCTCAATGCTCTTCCTTCTGCCAAGATGCTTTATTTGAAAGAACATTTGTGTGGGACCAGGCTGTGGGCAGGAAATGGGGTAAAATGAGAATGAATACATACAAATTTCAGTGAGCACAATTGTTGATTTGATTTTATGTTGGGTAATATTAAATAATGGCCCAACCTACCTCAGGGAAATGTGATTGGAGCAGCATCAGAGCTTGTTCAGGGAAAGAGGAGGTGCAACAAAAAACAATGTCAACACTGTGTATTGGAGGAAGAGAATAGAGAATAGAGAATAGAGAAAAAGAATAGAAGAAAAGAGAATAGAATAGAATAGAAAAGAATAGAATAGAATAGAATAGAATAGAATAGAATAGAATAGAATAGAATAGAATAGAATAGAACATCCTGAGTAGGAAGGGACCTAAACCATGTGCATGGATAGAAATCTGTCACCTCTAAGCAGCTCAGCTCTGCTGGCTGAGTGTCCTGCTGGAGACCATGAGTAAGGGTTGAAGATACAAGACTCAATAACTTATCTGCATTTTCCTTTCTGTTCCTCCAGCCAGGCTGGAAATCTATGCTACAAGCTAGAAGATGATACAAAAGCCCAGACTTGGGCTTCCAGCAGCCATTCATGCAGTCAGGTGCTTGCCAGCCTCCACACTGCACTCCTCATCCTCAGCTCTCACAACACAGCATCCACCCAAGCCAAGGGGAGCAGGGAAAGGTCACCAGTCTTTCTGCTACAGGGCTCAGCTGCAGCTGCTCCACTTTTGTGCCCTCTAATAGCAAATGAAGCAACTTTTTTTGTAGATCCACTCCTAAAGTTGGACTGGTGTCACTGTCTCTGTAGCAAACACTCAAGTAAAAGAGAAAAGGGAAGAAAAAAATGTCAATCCTCACTAGACCAAGGGAAGGGTCCTTTGAGATTTGTAGGAATCCCTCAGAGGTGTCTCTGAAGACCAGCCAAGTGATGTTAAAAATTTCTCTTATGCACAACAATGTGCTGACATTATTTCTTTAAAGTGCCCTCTCTGTTTTGTTCTTTTCAATCTGTTTCTCCAGGGCCACCTCTTCAATATTTACAGTTCTTCAGAAAAGAAACACAGGATTTCTGTCTTTGTAAAGCTTAGGAGTGACTTAATAGTATTAAGTCCATGGTAAGGACTAGCTTTGGGGTGGGCATCACTCTGGACTTCTTCTAAGGCATATTAAAATCTAGGGGGGAAAAAAATCAGTATCAACCACAAATTTATTGAGATTTAGAAAATACTTATTACAGACTCGTAAGACAATCTTGACCCATAGCAGCAGAATTTGACCCAACCTGCAGGGCTCATGACAGTGATTGTCCCCTTTGATTCCTCCCAAAATTGAAATCAAGGATGAGCCCTTTTTTCAGAAGAGCTACATTCTTTAGCCACATTTTCAACTTCTCTTTTTAAAATTAGAGAGTGAGTGACTAAAAAAGCAGTGCTAGATGTATTTCAGACTTGTGCTTTTTTTAGAACTGACAGTTTCATGAGGATATGCCTGATGTATGTTTCTGTGCAGGAGTACATAACACAGGTCACTGAGAACACTGACCTTACAGAGCCCCCAGGCACGTGTTATCCCACTGGCCATGTTGAGCTCCACTGCCTACAAGCCAGTGTTTGACATTCCTGACACCTGAAAAAATTTTCTTTGTGGTTTCCTAAAGCAAGGAAGGGTTAGGTAAATTCAGTGCTGACAGAAAAGGGCCAACAGCAAACACAGACAGTGCAGTCTCTATTTCAGAGGCAGAAGATGCAGAGGACCTCCATGGCACAACCATTTTCTGGGCATTCTTATTTGCCTCCCTGCTTCAGTTTAACATGGTAAACCACTTCCAAAGGGCAGAAAGTGGCCCAAAGTAGCTCACTTCTTTGCCTATGGAGCCATCAGTAAAAGGAGCACCAGTGAAAGATGTGTGCATCTCTCTGCTATTGGCTTTTGTACCTTCCCTAAAGCCCAGTTACAAATTTGGGGCATGGATAAGTAAACAGATCAAAAGGACAAATGAAAGTCTTTGCTTATGTGATAACTAGCCAAATTCTCTGCAGAGTGTCAGTAAATCCTCCATGTCAGCCTTAGAACTTATGTGGATCCCCTGATTTTCAACAGAAGATGCTATACCTCAGGGAAGCTGCATGAAGCCCACCAAGCTCCAGCATCCCTGTGGCAAACGTGTCCTTTAGCAATAACAACCTTTGAAGAGATTAAGAAAAAGTTTCCCAGCTGTCAGCTGTAGCTGCTGGGTTTAGGACTTACATAACTTGTGAAAATCCTCTCTTCGGGCCTGATATGTCTGCGGATTTCACATTCGTTTGGCTGAAGGACTGTGATCCCATCATCAGAAAAGACATAGAACATGTTCCCAACACTCAGGC
Organism: Polioptila caerulea; assembly: GCA_013397295.1. NCBI lineage: Eukaryota > Metazoa > Chordata > Aves > Passeriformes > Certhiidae > Polioptila > Polioptila caerulea. The sequence continues at coordinate 262,087 of VYXF01001499.1, forward strand.
CTTAAAGGGGGATAAAGAAGAAGGAGTTGGATTTTTTTTTTGGTATGTATCCTTAGCTGTTAGGACTTTTTTAAAGAACTCGTCCTCCTCTCCCGACAAACAAAATCTGCCTTACATAAAAGTTGGTCATTTGGATGCAGTTGGAGCATTCACAAAATCAAATTTCATGTCACAACAAGGGCTTCAAGGAGTGAAGAGGTACAAACACATTCAAAAATGCATTGCCTTGGTGGCGGTGGTTGTACCCAAATAATTATGGCTGGGTCTTGTAAATAGGTACCGAAGCAGGATTTGATCCCAAGAAGCCTCTCTGTTGCACTGCTACCCCCCTCAGAGTATGAATTTGGTTTTTTTCCTATTATTTCATTAAAAACAACTTGACAATAATTTGAGAACTGAAAGAAAAGCTTTAGTTAAAATTAAAGTGAGGTCATCCTGTTACAGGCAATTTGACCGCTGGTAACTGTGATGTTAAATGGAAGTGTTTAGCATCTGTACCATGAATGAAAATACAGAGATTCCTTTATTTTCTTAAACTATCTGAAAGAACTAATTACAGCCACCAAAATAAATACATTTTTGAAATCTTGCAAACTGTAATTCACAAATGTGGAGTAGTTCAGCATTGCATTAGCACTCATTTATCCAACCGGGGCATTCCAGGAGATTTGGAAAACTGGCTGATTGTCATTGCTTTGCCATTAGGAGATTGTGTTTTATCACTTCTGTCATGCTACATGGAATTGCAGTGACAAGATCTTTTAGAAATGTTCAGGATCCTTTCAAGTTTCAAAGATCCAATCATTCCATTTTTTCACACCACCACCAGAAGTGTTTGCAATGACCACTGTCACCCCTAGAAGTGTTGATAGTGTGCTTTATCTGCCAACAATATGGTGATGTTATAATTTGTATCTTCTAATTAATTCCATTTTTACCATGGAGAAATAAAGTCCCCATTCTATGGCTCTGAACAGTGCTCAGTGTTAAAAATTCCCTTTGCCGGTCCTGTGGTGGCCAGCTCTAAATACTGCTCACAGAGACAGAGTTTCTCACATTTCTTAAATGTTTGCAGGATTGAGATCTAAATCATCACAGGAAATTTGACAGTAAAAATAAGGGTAATTTGGACAAATGCAAAAAATTTTGTAAAACACATTGTATTTAGTAAGGCTAGAAGGGGTTTTTTGTTGCTAAGCCCCCTTCCTTTGATGCCAAGTAAGGAGCTTCAGCACAGCAAACACCACGTGTGTCAGCATGTGCTGTTTGCTGTACTGACATGGCTCAAGTTGACTCTCTGAACCATAGCACAGAAATCCCCCAGTTAGGGCATCAGGTGAGTACAAGAGCTGTGATCCTCAAATGTGATTCCACAGAGCAGGATCATGCACGTAGGGAAAAAGCTAACAAAGCTCCATTGAGAGTTACTTCATGGACTAGGGGTTATTTTTTTCCCAAGTTTATTGGTAAAACATTTCATTCAGGCACTTTGGACCAAAACCTGCGCTCCCAGCATCCACACAACTCCCACCTGCTTTACTGGGATTTGATGAACACATCAGAGGGCAGAATTTGACCCTGGCCTGGAATGAGTGCCAATATTTCATGGGTAAAGGATTTTAATCCTAAGAAGTGAAAACAAGCAGGCAATCAATTATGACTACTGTGAAGATGCTTATTATTATTTTCATGCACAAGAGTAGAGTGAGTTTGTCTGATGATCCTATTACAATGAGGGTGTATTTAAGAAGACCCTAATTACCCACAAAAATACTTTGCTTAAAAATTTTACCCCAACAGAATCAGAGACTTGGCAAGTTCTACTACTTATTTTGTAGTAAAATGAGTCCAAGTTTTTCTGCAGGCTGATTAAAATATACTACAAATTCCTGAGAGCATTTAGTTACTCTCTTTTTAAAAAAGTTTGTCAGTTTAAATTTAACCACTTTTTCTTCCCCCCCGCTAGAGATTGATCTTCACACTGATATTTAGACCAAGCAGGATTTTATTAGACAAACTAGGTGTTTTACTGTGACTTATAAAACATTTGCCAAATCTTGGTTGGGGTACATCCTAAACAATCTCATGGACATCAGTAGAACAGACTCAGTTTTTGATTATACTGATGCAACTCCTTGGTGCAGGGACTTGGGAATTATTTCAGTACAGAGGTGGACAATGAGGTATTTTGTGTTATTTTTTTATAGTAGTGAGGCAGGTACTAAACTGGGAACTAATGAAGAGGTTTGGGTTTTTTCTGCCTTTTGAATTGAGGACATTTCAGGTTAGATGACACAACTAGTTCAAAAGCTAAAGGCATTATGAAAGGTAACATACCTCACCTGTGTAGCAAAAAAACTTAATATAAAAAAAAAAAATTAAGAATGGGGACGATTTCCTAAACATAACAGTTCTTATTTGATCCACTCCAGATGAAGTTGGCTCTAACAAAATAAAACTTCATGAGGACACCTGATATCAGCAAGAGCTTATTTGAGGAATACAGTGTCTCCATCAGTGTACATTTATACATCCCTCCTTTGAGATCAAAGGGCAAATTTTTCACCATGGAATACTCTCCTCTGATCTGATACTTAAATAATTTTCCTCAACTTAGTCTAAATACTTGGAAATATTTTAGAACTTAAATTTTGTAAGAAAAAGGCTTTCAGCTTTTTAAGTGCATACATTCACATAACTGCTGATTGCCTGCTGGCACAAAATGCTCCTTTTCTCCAGGTATTAAATAAGCAACGCTTGCTACAGAAATGAACACTGTCATGAAAACAAATCTCTGCTTTACATTTGGGCTTCTCATGGTTTTCTCTGGACAAAATTAAAAACTATTTGTACATTGAGTAAATACTGCACCTGCTTCCAGCCCCAGGTTTGAGGCATTGCTTGTGCGTGGTCTGAAAGATTTTGAGAACAAACTGACAGACTGACTTTTAAAATGACCAAATACTTGTGTTAAAAGTTTGATGTGCAGCAGAAGTTTGTTCTACACCATATTTTGTTTAGGCATTTTCCCAAGGTTTTAATTACTCCAGACCTTGTGGGGATGAGGTTGTGGTCATTTTAAAGGAGCTCAAATCTACCAATGCATTTGTTAATATTAGTACTTGCACATAGTAAGGAATTGAAAGAATATATTAAAATGTGAAACCAAAAATACCATTCCTGTCTTCCAGCTTTCTCTGTGCCAAGTTTTCACATGCTGAAGTATATTCTAGAATGCATGTGCCCATCAAATACTACAGAACAATACATGCAGGGTAATAAACCCGCTTTACAGGCTGAATTGTTTAGGAACATCAATAGCAAATCTGCTTTACTGGCCATGTTTTGCCTCAACATTGCTCATACTTATATTTGAAATGTGCAAGGTTAATAAACAGTAAGTCCATTTATTTAGCAAAATTATAATAAGACTTTCTGAAACCAACTTCTCGGCTGTTCTTTAAATATTACTCTAAATCTGGCAGGATTATCCAACTGCTTTCTTTAAAAAGGAACATAAGGGACACTGTATAAACAGCCATGGAGCATCGTGCAGGTGATGCTGGATGAGATGCACTAGAGATTTCATTTCCAAGCAGAAGGGAAATAGCAATTCTTAGTGCCCATAATGCTGTTTATGGGAACATCAGCAGTGAAGACTCCTCACAGCCCTGCACCAGGAACCTGCAGGTGAGGTATTTAGGAAGAAGTGCTGGGGAGCTCTCCTGGGTGACTGTGTCACCTCTCTGACCTCCAGTGAGCTGCATTTGGCTTGGGTTGGAAGGGGCTTCAGAAATAAACTGGTGTATTTGCTGTATGTGTCTGGGGCTAACACTGGCACTGAGAGTGTGCACCAGGGGTGCAGCTGGTCCAGGCTGCTCTGGTCACCACCTCTGGCACCTTCCTTCTGCCCCTGAAATCCTTTGTGCCAAACCCAAGCTACCCAGGAAGCTTCATGGTGAGGGCTGGAAGCCCAGCTATTGTTTTGGGTACCTGGAGGCAGTACTTACAAAGGGGCCTTTGCACCCTCCAAAGGCAGAGTGAGCCTGAAGCCCTTCTTGGAGGAGCAGTGTGAGGGAGTTTGGGTGTTTGCAGGGGGACATGGCTGAGAGCAGTTTGTCACTGCACAGCAACCTTTCCCACTCAGCTTGAAGGACACCAAGGTCTCAGCTGCCTCAGAAGCAGCTGGCAGGTGTAAGAACTGGTTTACATCTGCACTTCAACTTCAGAACCTTCCTCCAGTGAGTGGATGTCCTGCTCACAGCCCTCCAAGAGCTCAGGGTCACAGGATCCCCTCCACACACCTGGACTCCACACCTATAGAGTCAGATGGACAACCTGGTGAGGACCCCTTGGGCTGTTGCATGATGCTTCTTACTGGGTGATTTGGAAATTATGACAGCACAAGAATGTACAAAATGAGGTGATTTTAAGCGCCTCCATAAAATCTTTGAGTCAATTAGCTGCTCAGGACAGGGTTTTTTCTACTTTGGCTTCCAAGATACACAGTTGGTGACCTTGTGAAGGGCACACTGTAAGTTTGATCAAACTAGAGCTCTTAACTGCCAATTAAAAAAGGAGAAATGGGACAACCTTTACCCTGCATCGATTCAAGGGATAGAGAGAAGAAAACCTGTTGTGGTTTGGATTTTTGTTTTGCCTAATAGTCAAGAACACAATTCCTGTTGCTCACCTAGGAAACATCAATACATGCTATTGAAAAGGAAGAGATTGAATTGCTTGCTTAAAAATGCAGTATATTGAGTTTATGCCTTACTTGTTCAATTATGGTAATTTGGGAGTACTTCTGACACTTGTGTGATTGCTAATGCATCTTGAAAATCTCAGGCTACTCACATTTCTGGCAGTATATCTAAAATTCATATTTTTATATATTTTATGGTCATCCATTATTTCATAGTGGGAAAATGCAAGAAGTTATAGATACAAGAGTGACATCTCTTATTTGAATAATTTAGCTTTTAAAAGTCTGGTCTGTACTCAATCTGGTGACTGTGAAAGTTGATAGGGTTAGTGGCAAGTCAGTGGAGAATGGCCCATCATGGAATTATTAAAGCAGACAAGCACATTATCACTACGACAAAAGAACTTTACTGCAGTACCTTCCTCTCGCCACAGTATGTTTGCAACTGCAGCATCAGAATATTGGGAAAGCCAGAAAATAATCAGGAAAAGAAAAAAAAAAACAAAACAATGTCAAAACTTTCATAGTAGCAAATAATTGAATAAATACTCATGTTTACATGAACTGTTTAATTGGTGAAAATTTTGTAACATTCATTCAAATAAAATACCAGGAAAGACAGAGAGTTCTAAACACATTTGCTCCTTCTAGAGACAATTCAGAAACTTTGACATGAGAAAAATCTTTCCTGAAATGAAGGCAGCTGGGCAAAGATCAATGACCTCCTAAAGAGAAGCTGTTACCTTCAAATGCAGCTGGAGGTGTGGTACAGCCTGTGATTTTCTGTGCAAGTTCAAGAAGGAAACACAACATGGCATTACAGAATCATTAAGGTTGGAAAAAATCTCTAAGATCATCGAGTCCAACCATTAACCCAGCACTGCCAGGTCCACCAGTATCTTTCAGAAGGACCCTGAAACTGGCAGCTACAGCAGCTACACCCTTGGCTGCGTTGTTTCTTGGAGCTTCACGCAACTGCATTCTTTCAGGATTCACATAAGCTTTGAAAGTACAACTGCATTTGAATTTCTGTTCCAGATAGATCCAATTATTTCTCAACATACTGTAATTTCCCTTGCTCAAGTATTCAAGGGAGAATGACCAATATTAACAAGAGTACATAAATCTAGTTAATGAGGAATAGAATATCTTTTCCAAAGATTCTCCTTGAAAGCTCATATTTATGGGTAACTTTGTTTTCAATTCTTGCTCTATATTAGCAGCCAGAAAAGCAGCAAAAATCTCATTTGCACCAAGACTTTTAGTATCACTATAAACCCAGGTAATCTCCCAGGCAGTTAAGATGGCAGAACTAGGAAAGATCAGGTCTCTGGGAGTTTTTCTACTGGGACAACTGATCACCTCCTTCAGCAATTCTGTTTTGGGGTCAGTGTGGTCAAGATAGCACTGCTGCACTCCTATGGGAGATGTGGGAAGAGTAGCCAGGAGAGTATTTGTCTTTGAGGTGGAAGATAATTTCATGCTGAGGGAAACCTATTTTGCCAGTCAGTGACGTAAAACCAGTTAAAATAAATAATTCAATCACAACATTTTTCAGACATCTAAATATTCAAGAATTTTGACTGGTAACTGGCTTCAAAAGAAGGCTTGTACAGAAATCAATGAAAGTTACAGAAATTTTTGACATTTGACAAAATTTTGACAAAATACTACATTTTGGATTCCCTGATATCTGAAACTATTGCCAATTTGTTACTCCAATAAATCTGTTACCCATCACACACCCAGTATACTTCTGGCACTTGAAAGACACCATCTTCCTGAACAAGATTTTACCTTCTCTGCGGGATTCCTACCCCCAAAACTGCCCAATCCTCTGATCAAAGTGCATTCAGAACTGTCATTACCTTGGACATTAAGATCCAACTTAATGCATGCAATAGCCTGAACTGTTGAACTACATGTATACCATCACATTCAAACACCATTTAAAGAAATAAATACATGGAAAATTGAGCTTACGGGTCTTTCTCGCTGAATCTTCGATGAAAAGGGAAGAAATGTCCTCGTCCACTCCCACCTCATTTTTTGCAATGCAGGTGTAGGCACCAGTGTCTTCATACCGAACACTGCTGATATGGAGCTCACTTCCATTTGCTGTAAAAGAGACACTCATAAACAGTGCTCCTCACTGCTGCTAATTGCTTTCCCTGTCTTAATTGTCTTCCATCACCACAGCTGCCCAGTGATGGATCAACAGGGTGGTTCCACCCCACTGTGTTCCCCCCTATTTAACAAGAGGTTTTTGGGGATTCTTGTGGGAGCTGATGCCTTGCTCCTTTCCATCAGCACATACACGCTCCACGCCAGAAGAGAACAAAGAACAATCCCAAGTCAAGCTATAAATTACACTGCATTTATTTCTTCTTTTTGTTATAAAAATGCTTTGGCTTTAGAGAGGAAAAATTAACTTCAATTTTGCAAACTTTTTTTCATCAGATCACCAAAAACTTTGGTTTACAGGGGTCTCTCTACAGTTCCTCCTACCATTTTGCTCTCTGCAGTGGGACCATTGCCAAAAACCTTTGGAACATGTTGAGATATTGTATGCATCATGCAGTGATACCAATGCTACCAACACAGGCTGAAGGCTACAATCCACCAAAGCCACACCGGGGCATGTGTTGAGGATGGGGTTAATATTTTTACACAGAAAATTGCAAATAAATGTTTTTGTCTTTTGCTATGCCTGTTGCACCCTCATTTGAAGAGGGACCTAGAGGAGTGAAAAGCCCGATTCCTTCAGCAGAGCGGAGTGGGAGACTGATTCTCAGCTGACTTGCATCCAGTGTGGGCTTAGACATGAACAAATAATTTAATGAATTTATCTTAAAATAATTTAATGCATTTCTTTTCTGCTGTGCTGTACACAAGAAGCAAGGCAGTGAAGAAACAGGCAGGCTGTCTTTGAACAGAATGCAATTACCACTTACATCAATCAATAGTGTATTTCCCAGGAAATTCACAGGAGAAAGAGATAAAAAGAAAGAACAGGGGTTTTATAACACGATTTCCAACAACTGTGGCTTAGCAGAGTACAAGAACTTCTGGTTTAAAGTGCAAAATAATCCTCCTTAATCCCTGTCTACAATACTTTAATTAATCAAAATTCTGTTCTTACCGAGGAGCGATAGTTGTTTGGGTAGTTTTGGCATGATATCAATGCCGTTCTTTAGCCAGGTAATTCGGGGATTAGGGATGCCTTCAGCGTGACATTTCAGGCTTGCTGACACGCCCGGCTCCTGCGCCTGCGTTTCGGGGTAGACGCGGATCACTGGAGGCACTGTGGGAAGAAGGAATGGGGGACTGGAGACCCCGCGCCGGGCTCGCGAGCCGCTGCTGTCCCGCAGTGCCAGTGTCCCCTGTGCTTGGAGGCCCAGGGAGATAAGCTTGGTCTGGCTGTCAGTGCAAGCTACAGGAATTGTTTCTCTACAGCTTCATTTTGGGGGCAGGAAATAGAAAATAACAATTTTCCAAGCACTGTCATATGAGAGAAGCTGAGGATGCCCTGTCCTTGGGAGTGTTCAAGGCCACGCTGGATGAGGCTTGGAGCAACCTGGTCTAGTGGAAGGTGTCCCTGGCCATGGCAGGGGGTTGGAATGAGATGGTTTCTAAGATCCCTTCCATCCCAAACCAGTCTGTGATTCTATGAAAAGAAAGCATGAAAGAGTGAATTAATATACCAATGCCAGGAAGCAACCTTGTGATTCAATTCTATATTTAGACTGTTCTTGCTTTCATTGAGTGACTAACTGAACTTAATAGTTGGACTAAAAGCTAACGTGGGTACTCAGTTATTTAAAATTAAAATATAAACTTCAGATCTTCATTGAATCTAGGAGGGAATTTGAGTTCTTGCCTACAAAAAATAACTTAATATTCAGTATTTAATTGAATATCCATCAGGAAGTAGCCTGTGTATTCACTACCTCTTATTCTGAACAAATAAAGTGTTTATCAATTACTTCTTTTCACTAAGAGGTTTTCAAAACATGACTTATCTTGTTTCATGAAGGCACTCCTGGACTATTTAATACACTCCACTGGCAGGACTACTAATTATATTACAATTTCAGAGATGTTCATTGATTTTCAATCATCTTTCCTCCACTGCTCAAACCAACAAGGCTTAATTCCACCCATTAACTATTTCTTAACAATTTACCCACACACTTTAAAAACAATTTGCAATGTTGCAACATCAGTGAAAGATACCAGTCAGACTCTTTCACCTTGAGGGAAAAATAAATGGAAATGTGATGATGTCTCATACTGTGGCCAATGACATTTGTGTTTCACAAATGAAGCAGTCAACTTTTCTATCAGATTAGGAGATTTAGGGATTCATGGTGTAGTTTCTGAAATCTGTACAGTTTTGTAAAACCATGGCCAGTGTGGATGTGATATGTGGGGGGCCCAACTTCTTCCCCCAAAATGAGTAACTGCTACCAGCACTGGTGAAAGACAGGAAAATTGGTGGCTTGTGTTTAGCTTTTTTTTTAAAGAAAGCATGAATGAGTTAACAATAAACTTCTGGAAATCACTGGCTTAAAGTATCGAAATCACTGCTCTGTTTTTATATAGTACATCATTAGGCACCATGATTATCAAAATAAAATTGCCTTAGCAATTGCTTTAGAATAAAATGAAATCTGGGTTTGCAGCTTGCTATGTGTCTGCATATCCATGTGGGGATAGTTTAAATACATTCACTAGCATGTACTTCTCACCTTTCTATGTCTATTTTTTAATGGGCCTTACCAGAGAGAGACATATTTCACTTCTGTCTTCTGCACCAACTGCCAAGAGTTAACCAGGGCTGAATTGTCAGCTCAGAAGGAAATCAGCCACGACAGAAAGCCCTCAAGTCTACTTGGGTTTTATAACTTTAAAAGTGAGAGATTGTTGAAGTGTAATTTGAGAGAAAATGCCTACAGCCAACTGCAGAGGAAAAGAAAAAGTGGGACTTCTAGCAAAGGAATGGCTTTGGACTCCACCTCTGCACTGGACCTGTGGGTTCAGTTCCTGTGGGTTCAGTTCCCTGTTGTGTATTTCCTATATTTGGGAAGAAAAGGTGTTGTAAGGTACAGGGCAGTGAAGGAAATACCATTCAAGAACTTATGAATGAGGGGGTTACCAAAAAGACAGGGTTTGTTTTATTGAGTTTTACATTTCTAAATAAAAGCATTTACTAGCATTTTATCTTCTCTCCCCCCCATTACTGTCAGGTTTGTAGCTCCCCCTGACTTGAGGAAGGCAAGCAGGGATAGGGATCTGCTGCCAGAGATGCTGGTGGCTACTGGATCCATCCCTGTTTTATTTCAGTGCCCCAGAAATTCAGCAGAATAAGACTGAGAGTCAGGAGCTCCTCATTTCATTAGTACCTTAGAAAATTATCTTAAATTTCTCTGAGTCAGTGTCTCCAGGATAAAGGGGATAAAGGTAACTTTTGACAGAA
>VYXF01001499.1:272688-340361 GCA_013397295.1 Polioptila caerulea
TAATAGCCTTTTTCCCTCTCCCCCCCCCATTACTGTCAGGTTTGTAGCTCCCCCTGACTTGAGGAAGGCAAGCAGGGATAGGGATCTGCTGCCAGAGATGCTGGTGGCTACTGGATCCATCCCTGTTTTATTTCAGTGCCCCAGAAATTCAGCAGGATAAGACTGAGAGTCAGGAGCTCCTAATTTCATTAGTACCTTAGAAAATTATCTTAAATTTCTCTGAGTCAGTGTCTCCAGGGATGATAGGATAAAGGTAACTTTTGTCTACTTTTTGTGCATTTTATGAAGGTCCTGCACTCAGTGCTTGTCTTACCTATGATTTGCTTGCTACTAGTAACATTTTTTGAATGAAATGATTTAGTAAGTAAAGTCCATTGAAGGCCTATATGATTTATTTAGACTCACAGCTGAAAGACAGTGTGCCTCCCACAAATGCAGAGGGAAAAGATTTACAATATTCAAGAAGGTCTGATTCTCAAATCCTGGTGAAATCAACTATCTTGGCTGAGATCTCACATGGCTAAAGGCACCAGAGAAATTCTACTCCAAGCCAAGTGTCTTTTCACCTGTCAGCTTTCAGAGACAGAGCCCATCCCAGCCATCACCCATTTAATGCTCTCAAAACCATTGTGGGTTTTTATTTCCTTAAAGTTGTTTGCTTTAGGCTTTTCTGCTCATCTGGGCACCTGTGTCAGTGCTTCCCAGGATGGCCACAGCCATCAGCTCCCCAAGATCAGGGCATCCCTTCACCAGACTGTACTTTCATCTCTCACATTTTTGCCTCACACCTTGTGAGTCTGCACATGAATAATCCACCTATTTTACCTGCAGGGCTGAAAACACAGTAGATTTATACTGCCAAAGGTAGCTCACAGTTTCTAGACACTGAATCAATGCTCTGCATGAAAATTAACTTAAAATTATAGCAAGGTGTCTTTTCAAGAGTCATTAATAAGGAAACTGTTTGTTTTCACCTACAAAGAATACGTGCTTAACCTCCATTTCTGCTCTCTTATCATTTTCCTTCTCCTTCTATTTTTAAACTTTTTATTTCTTCTCCCTTGTCTTACATAATTCACTGCACAGTTAAATTATTGCATGCAAATGCCTTGTGATAACAGCAAACTGCAGAATATATTTTTATTGTCCTTGCTACAAATTAATACATTCCAGGTAAGCACATTAAACTTGCAAAGATTTCAGTTCCTGACTTTGGGATATATGGATTACCCTTTGCTTATTCCCTTGGTGAATATATATCATTGCTAACCATTACTGTGTCTGCAGCCAAGGGCAATATAAAAATGCCATTACCTTAAGCAATGTAGGAAAAAAGAGGCATTGAAACAAGCATGAGATTGGGTAGATTGCCTACTACTGCATACTGAGCAGCACCTCACATGTGAGCAGACCAATTCATTACCATAAAGCAGCTCAGGTGATAAAGCACACGATGAGCACAGATGGTGGCACCAAGGCCCAGAGACATCCATTGCTGCTGTAGGAACTCTATACTCCAGGGTGTAGCAATAATTAACAGATTAATCATTTACTCGAGATGTTTTACTCTTTCCATTTATGATTTGAAAGGAGTTTGCAGCATTTTATGTTTTCTCCTGAAAAGCCACATTAATGAAACATCCATGTTTGTAACATCTCACCTACTGGAAAATTTGTCCAATTGGAGCCCTACAACTGGGCTGAGGATCAAATGGCTTTTTAAAAACTATTTTCAAGGAATAAAACATTCTGATTTATGCTGATGTTTTCCTGAGTGCAAGGACCAAGGAAAATGATGCCCTACACTCAGCAGTCTCTTGATTTGCCAGCTATCAGTTTTCATAGTTGATTACTATTTTATGCAATTTTTAATCCTCAGGACCTCTTTTTTCCTCTTGAAAGTGCTAAATGGCTTCCTCCCTACATTTAGTGTATACTGTAGACTTTTCCCAAGCCATATCCATATGTGGGAGAGAATATAATTTTCCTACTGTTCTTGGCTCCTCCTGATCAAAGATACCAGAATGCAAGATGAACTTTTCATTCTCAAACTTTTTAAAGGTTTTTTTTTTCCTTAATTTCTTAAATTTTTTTCCCTTAATTTCTTTTCCTCCAAAGAGGGCAAGCTGTATAAATATACTGACCTAAATTTTACTAGGAACTGTGAATCCTAATATTGATGTGTTCAACCAAACCTCTCACATCAAACAGGCTGAATTTCACATGTGCTTTATGCTTCTTTCCCAGTTGTGAACTAGCAGTTTGGGGCATTCACCTGGTGATCTTCACATTTTCTGCCTAAGAGGATTTTCATCTCTTTTTGTCAAAATAAGCATCTGGATCTACCCATGTTATTTGGGATATCCTGAACCATCTGATGCAAAGGGAAACAAACACCACATACCACTGAGCAGTTGGGTAGTCGTAGAGCTCCAAATCTCAGAAACATTTAATGTTGTCAAAATTGGGCTGCAAACTTTCTATTTAAGCTTGTATCTCCTTATTTTTAATGTAATAATCTAGTGCTATGTTCTAAAAAGAAGCAAATAAAAAAAATAAGTTAAAGAACATCTAGTGTGTTGGATAAAAGCAGAGGAAGAGAGCACGTGTAACTAGGATCAGATTCTTTTGTGAGCTCACTGATGTGTCTTAGTGGGAATAGTGAGACAGGGCCCAGGTGGTACAGAAAAGGACCCAAGGATTATGGAAGAGTTACTGCAGCTTTGAAAACACTGAATTAACTGAAAAACAGTCTAAAAATTAGAACCTGCCTGTAGAGACACACTGGGCTTCGGAAGGGTTGGGGATAAACCCTTTTACTTTCAGTTGGTTCTTCTTTTTCTATTCTCTCCCAATAGACAAACTTGGGAGGTGTGAAAAGAAAAATCCTGATATTTTCATAAAATAAAAAGCCCCCATGTTTTTGGTGCTGAAAGTAGATCAGTGCCTCCCTCGAGGAGACAGGCGAGCAGATACACCCAAGTTCTGGCTGATTTGGCTCTGTCACATTCTCTTAGCATTTTAGTCCAACGCAGGAAAGCAACAAAAACCCCTCCATGCTGAAGATGGAGTTTTTAGTTTGATACAGACAGACAGAGACAAGCCTCAGCGCTGAACAGAGCCCATCAACTATACTTAGATTCTCAGCATCTTCACTCAATTCAGTTTGGTTCAGTTTCTTCCCTCTACTCCTGTCAAGAAAAATTCCTCAATTTGTCCTTTAAGTTACTAAAACCGAGGTTTCCCTGTGAATGGCTCTGCCTTGGGTACCCTCCAATGCATTTGAAGGCAAATAACCCTGTCCTGCCATCAGGGCTGTCACCCCCATATCAGTTGCTGGAGGAAACTGTGACACAGACAGAAAAGGAGGGAACATAGTGATGTGGGCAGCCACATCAAGAATGGCAAAAATCCAGCTTTGCAAAGCCTAATGGCTCACATGGGAATATCAGATGCTGTGAGACACAGATTTCTAGATCCTGCAATGTTTTCTAGCAAGCCTGAGTTGATACCAGAATGCAAGGCATTTTATTCTGTCTTTAGTGACTATACAGCACCTTAAAAAGCCCACATAGTGGTTTTTGTTTAACAGCATTTTTCTTTTGGTAAGAAAGCCCCCATACAGCTATGGTATGAAACTTCCACTTAAAAAGAAAATGTGTTCTTTCAATAACAAGTTAAATCTAAGTGGCAACTTTGAGTAGGGAACAGATCATCCCCTCCCCACACTCCATCCAGCTTTCCTCTCATTCTGGTTTAAGTTTCAAAGCCTTTGGGCCTTCTATTCTCAGTGCTGATAAAGTCTACATTGTTGTCTGCCAACTAAAATCCATTCAGGCCTCATAATACATCACATAATAGACATGGGATTAAGTTGTTAGCTGGCTTTTCTTTCAACTGCCATTCATCAAACAAGCAGCACTTTGAGGAAGGAAACCTATTTTCTCAGCTGCAGCATACACGACTTAGTTACCCATGTTGCTGAGATTTACAGTTTACTTTCTCAAGAGATGACAAATTATTATGTAGAGACATTAAGTCAGCTTTCATTCACATCAACCAGATACTTTGTGTTCTCCTCCAGGTACTCATGTGGTGGGGAGGAGCACTCACACACATCCAGCAGACCTGAGCTGCAGTCAAAACAAAACCTCTTCCTAAAATGCAAAAGTATCCCTCTGTACTGTTTCTGCTCTTGCTACTGACCTCTCTGTAGCTACCTGCTCTTACTAGCTGAAAGCTCTTTGTGCAGGTCAACACAAACTGTGAGAAAGGACTAAATATTAGTTTTCCTTGTAATATATATACCCTGTAATAAAGTTACTGAATTTTCCTTAAAAATAAATCCTTTCGTATCAGAGTACATCCCATAGTGTACATCCCATTTCATAGCAGAATGTACCCATAGTTAGTAATGGGTGACCCTGTCCCCTGCTCTGGAGACACTGCTGGGCACCATCAACACATGTAAAAATGGTTCTAAAGTTGGAAAATGCTGGCTGCTGCTATGGAGGTGGATACTCTGTGGGCTGGTCCCTTGATGAAATGCTGGCTTAATCTAATGTAATTTTAAACTAAATCCGACTGAGTGCGTTTGAGGTCAGGAGACAGATAGTGAGCACCTGGAATGTAAGTTCCACCAGGCCCAAATGTAGTCCAGGGGATGGAGGTGAATGAGAATGCTGGAATATGAACTGTGTGATTCTCTCACCTGTAAAATGGTTTGCCCTCATTTTGCAATCCAGTGAGCCAGTGTAAATAGACCTCAGCAAACCAAGCTCAGTACAACCAGGTAATACCCTGGATATATAGCTGGGAGTTAGCTGGTTTTGGAAACACTGCTGTATTTATTTAAATATCCTGGGCTATTTTATGCAACAGAAATTATTTTCTGAAAAAAGAAATTATTGAGGCAACACTTCTGTTGACAAAAGTAGTAATTGCTTTAAGAGATGCTTGGAAACGCTGCTCTTAACTCTATGGAAATGTCACCGACAGCTTGTTTTCCAGTGAAGATACCTCCTGAAGCCCAGGCAATTATACACGTACCCCCTTGATACTTTTATTTTTGACTGCTTGTGTGACAGCACGAGTGAGCAAACACAGAGGCTGTTCACTCTCGTGCACAGATAATTTGGGCTGTGGCTTTACACATCTCTGTGTGAATGAGGTTAACACAAACTTTTCTTAGGGAACGTTTTCATGGAATGTCATATATGCCATTTACTAACCATTCACCTGAAGGATGTGGGTCTGATACAGCTCTTCATAGCCGTAGGCATGACAGGTGTAATTGCCCATGTGAATAGTTGTTACCTTGGTGATGTAGAGGGAATCATCTTCTCCAAAATCCTGAATGGAACAAAAGACAGGAAAGGTGCCTTATTATTTAGTAACAATATTTTAAACACTACATGAACAGAGACTACCTGTTCAGAGGTTTTGATAGCAATGCAGCCTGGGGACACAGCTTGAATTTTGAACAGTAGGCTATAAAGTTAATAAATCAACACGCAGGGAGAAAATGAGCAGCGATTTAAGAGTAAGGTAAAGTGACTCATCTGAGAATATGAACTTTTGTACTTCTTGCTAACAAGGTGCTCTTTGCACATAAAAAAGATGGCCATTTCCAGCTGTTTAATTTATGGGGGAGTTGAATATCTACCTGTTAACCTCAAATGCATAAAATGCTAACATTTGGGTGGGTTAAGGTTTCCTTTATCTGTGATGGTTCTTAGAAAATGCACTGCAGCCTTGAGACTTGATAAAAAAGAACTGAAACTCTTTGTCACTCAGACAATATCCTGGGCAGGAGACAAGGAAACCTTTCTCAAAAAGCCTTTTCTCAACCAAACCTGTTTAGTCCTGTAACTGCTTTACAAGTACCTTTCTTCATCCCCTTCATCTTCCTAGATCTGCTCTTGCATTGTTTCAATTTTTGATTACAGATGGGAATGACAGAGTTAGTAGATGTATTTTTGGCACTTGAATACGTTGTAAAAGCACCCTGATTAGGAATTTATTGCAATTCATCATTTATTTGTTAATTTCAATATTTATTTACCAAATTATAGCTAAGAGAAACACAGCACTGATGGCTAAATGAAGCAGCTTCTCTTGTTACTCCACCAACCTTCAGAGTTTCAGCAGCTTCAGAGTGCTTGTGTTTCTATGCAAACCAAGGAGGATACATCTAAAAACAGTTCATGAGCTGAAAAAAAGATTTTTCTGTAATCATGCCCATGTGTGAAGTATGTTAAATTGAACTCTTTGAATGATTTCACTGCAATATTATGGAAAAATCCAACTTTGAGTCAGGGTGGCACAAAACCAGTACAACAGGGTGAATGCTGGAGAGTGGTTCTGCTTATGAAAACACAAGGACTTGTTTTCCAGGCTCCAGGGTGCAGCTGGAAGCCAGCCTGCAGCCCAGGGTGTGCAGGGGAAGCCCTTCCAGAAGGTCCTGCCTGCTGCCACCCTCATGTCTGGGACATGCAGCAGTGTGTGCAGTGAGGAGGTGACAGCTCATTGCCTAAGTTACCATGGCAGAACCCAGCAGGCAGGACAGATTAAACAGGAACATCACTTCAGCTTGCTGGCTCAGAGTTAAGAACTTGGGTGCTGCTTTCTTTGTGCTGGAGGAAGGGAATCCACACACAGGAGTTCTGACACTGCTCCTTCCCTGCTGCACCCATGGCAGCTCCAGTGCTATGAGGAACCATCCACACCCACCTGCTGCTGCCAGCCCCTGCCAGACGCTCAGAGATTACAAGCAGGAGTTGTTTGATCAGCAGGTGGGCTGATTTCTAAACACAAACCTTTAGGGGCTCCTTACATCTCACATTTCCTGCCTCTTCAGGGTGCATGTGCTTTGCAGCTTGAACCTTCCTTTCCAGACACCACACTTGGAACATTTTTTGAAGGAAGCTGCAATTCTGCAGCAGATGTGCAATGCCAGTTGGCACCCTGCAAGAGAAGTACAAAACAGCCCGTCTCTTGCAGTATGGATTGATCTGGAGCTATCTCTGTCAGCTCATGTATCTTCCCCAAAATCTTCTGTCTGGCCCTAGGAAGCATCTTCATGCCTCACCTCTCTGTGGCAGGTCAGCACTGGCAGAGGGAGAGAATTTTGAGAACTTGCCTAGTTTTTAGACATGTTTCAAGGCAGACTGAAAGTGAGCACTGAGAAATAAGGAGTTTACTCCTTAGTAAATAAGGAATTTACTCCTTAGAGATGTGGCAGGATGCAGCCCTTCCCAAAGCACAGACCCTCACCTGAGGACACAGACATATTCACAATCATAGCCTGGTTCTGCTGTCTGTGCTGCTCCAGTGGGCAGATGTATGAACAATTTTAAAGAACCAGAGTAAATCCATGGATGATCTGAAATCCATTATCTAGAATCAAAAGCATCTCAGATATTCTTGTCACCTTGGTGTCAGGCATCTATGCTATGGGATGAACTGGTTAAGTTATCCAATACATTATTACAAATATCTACTCAAAAATCTCCATTTCAAGCATCTGCATGTTTTTTGGTCTGTTAGATCTTTCCTGGTGAAAAGCAAAGATGCATGAGTAACTGCTTATAGAAAAGACACCAACCCTATTCAAATGGTATTTGCATGAAATACAGAAAATACTTGCACTGCAGGAGACTTAGTAACAGTTTTTTTAAGTTAAAAGAAACTAAAATTGAGTTTAGATCAATAAAAGCAGGATGGATACTTTATTAGAATGATTTATAAGGAGTTGTGGGAAAAAAGGACAATATAATCTTCTCTAATAAGTATGTTACTTTCTTTAAAATATCACAGAAAAATGTTCTGAATGCTTGGTTTGTGCCCTGTAATTATCTTTTTAAGGATGTTTCCAATACATACAAATAAATTAATTTAAGCAAAAACCCTTGCACAACCAAACAGGTGCAACCATACTGTATTATTAATTTCCTTTCCAAATGTGTTTTTCTTGAAAAGAGGGGCTTATATTGGTAAAAGCACATCTTGTGACTTTAAAAATCTATTTTCTGACTTCTGGTGCTTAAAGAAAGTTATCAAAGATGATTTAGGTTGGCATCATATCACCATGTCAGGCATAGAAGGGAATTATCAACCCTGTATTGGAACCTGCACACACAGTAAGTTCATATATAACTATAACATTATTAAGAATTAGAAGTGTTTAGGTGTGGGAAGGAAAAAGGGATTGTTGCATTAAATGTTTAACAGTGAACCTTTTGTTGCTACAAAAAGTTGACTGAATTCTCCAACAAATTAATGACTTTCTGTGTGTTTATTGCAGCTCACAGCTTCTCCTGGTGTTTCCCTGTGGATATAGTTAGTACATTAGGATTTCACTGTTACATTTTATATCTATGGATGCATTCTTATGCACAAGCACTTTCTTTGTGTATTTCATAAGGGTGTATTTGGAAGTGCTGCAAAAACCCAAGCCCTGGAGCATTAAGAAATGATGAGTCTTTGATTCCTTAACAGCCTCTAACTTCACATCCTGCAGTCAGAAGTGCTGTGGTGCAGTTGGAGGCTGTGAGCTGAGTTTGGGGTGTGTCCCTTATCCCCCTCCATGCTGCACTGCCTCTGGGAGCTCTGAGGAGCTGCCCTGTGCTAGCAGGGTGTGAGTGAGCATTGACAGCTGCTGAGCTGCTGCTCTGCTTTGCTGGGATGTGGATGGGGTGGGCACAGGGAATGGGAATAATTCATTCAATAATGGGAAAAAGCAGAGGAAATATTTTCACATATTTTGACTTAGTTCAGATGGCTTTTGCTTGTTAAGCCAGTTCTCCAAATCACCACAAGCCTGAAGGCAGTCAGAGCACAACAAAAACATCTATAAAACTGATGCAACGTAATCTTCTGTCCCCAGATCTATCCCAGCTTTAAGACTGGGTATTTCAGGGCTGTCCAGGAGGCTCAACAAATGCTGCACACCCCAGAGAGCTGTTACTGCCCTTCTCGACCCCAGTAATGCCCCACAGTGAATTGAAAAGACATTCAAATGCATCATCCCATGAAGAAGAACAGGCAATCAGTAGAAAGGCTGAAAAAAGAATAAGTTCTGAGACATGGTTTTCCACATTTACCATGGAAGGTGAATTATCCCAGAATCATGGAAAGGTTTTGGTTGGCAGGGACTTGTAAGCTCATATGGTCCAACCCCCCCTGCCACGGGCAGGGACACCTTTCACCAGACCAGGCTGCTCCAAGCCCCTTCCAACCTGGCCTTGAACACTTCCTGGGACAGGGTGCCTGTGGAATGGATGTGGGTGCTCAGGGATGGGGTATCTCACCATTTTCTTGTGAAGAGGAAGAAAGAGAAGTGATGAAACTGGAGGGAGTACCCATTTAACCCCACAGAATCATAAGCCCTGCATCAAAGCAGACAGATAAGGGCAGGGTGTTCATCACCTCTACCTTATGAATTTAATTATAAAGTAATTCTTCTAATAAAAAAAGAATCAGAAAGCTATGCTTATAATTTCTCATAATTGATAAGCTCAACTAGTGGCAGCTGATAAATTGACTTCTCTAGCAGTTTGTATCACCTTTTTTCTCAAAAAAAAAAGTTCTCTGTCCTTCATGAGCTTCTTTCATGTCTTGCATTTGCCCTTCAACCAAAGGATTGATTAAATGACCTCAGAATATATTTTAACTTTTCAAGATTTAAAAAATGCATCACCTTGTATTTTACATTGATAAAATCTTGGTAATCTATAAAATATAAAAAAAAAAGTTGCCTTAAAAAAATAAAGCAGATTCTGGAAAATGGATTTATATGTTTGGGTTTTTTTTTTTTGTATAGTATTTCCTTTTCTTTCCATCACTACTGATTACCCAAGGCATTGGTCTCTCCAAACACAAGATTTTTCATATTTATTTATCCCATTCCCATTCTAATGCATTCCCTGGTCATGCACTCTGCCGTGGTTCGGAGACACGGCGCTCAGAGATGTGTAAAACATTGCATATTACTTGTAAATCTTGTTCACATTCTGTCTCAAGTGAATTCCAGCCTGTGATTGTAACACCACAAATCTCCTGCTCTGACACCCAGGAAGGAGCTGCCAGAGAGGAGCCACAGTAACCCTGGATGCTGAGCTGGCTGTGATGCCACAGGGTGCAGGGCACTGCCACCCACCTTTTGCCTGTTTCAGATGCATTTTCATGAAGCTTTCTAACATGCCTTGAGATTGTTTCAACATTTAAAAACCTTTAATTTTTTGTCAAAGTTTCTTAGCTTTTAGGAAGTTTGAAGAGGAATGAGCATAGATGCTTATGGTTTTTAGGTTAACTTCCAGTTCCTTGAGAAAAAAAACCCAAACTTGACTTCAAACCATAAATAGAAAGAAGAAACAGAAAAGTCAATCCCACTGACATGAAGCCAGAGAGTTCCCATATCCCCAGCTCTCAGGGAGGGCAGACTGGCACCAGTCACCCCACAGTATGGCACTATGGGTTACACACTCCCTTGCTCAAGCCATTTAAACACACACAGTGATTTTAAACCATCCACGTTAGATATTGAATGCTCCTAATAAATTCTGGGTGGGGGTGGGTGGGGTGTGGTGCCCTAAAGACAGCCAATACCCTCTCACCATGACGGTGTTCAGAGCAGAAATAATGCCAGAGGGAATGAATGAAGTTCCCTGAGTGCTTCTTCTCTTACAAGATTTGCTTTCCAAACACTATTTTTACTCCTACTAGTACTAATTTGCTTAATTTTTAACCCCTTCCATTTCAGCCCTTTCCCAAGCCCAAGGAAGCTGGAGACCTCCATGTGGTTTCAGAGCCTACTGAAAAAACCAGTCCTGGCAAAGGGGCTTGCTGGTGTCACCAGTTTTTCACAAGAATTCCAGAATAGTTTGGGCTGGACGGGAACTTGGAGTTCTTCTTGCCCCAACTCCCTGCCATGGCCAGGGACACCTTCCACTAGACCAAGTTGCTCCAAGCCCCACCCAACCTGGCCTTGAGCAATTCCAGACAAAGAAAAACACCCTCCTGATCTCACAATCATCAGAAAAGCAACTAATATTAAATAGTTTACAATAAAAAAGCTTGCCTGATCCTCAATGTCCTAGAAATCTCTCTCTGATAATGTTTACAGGATTTTAAAACAAAATGTACCCAAGCATTTAATGAGATTATTATTATGCAAAATCTACAACAATGGCTATCACTTTGGAAATGATTTCTCCTCACTGATGAAATGTCTCTGATCTTTTTTACAATAGATTCATGAGTGATTCAGATAAAAATAATAAAAACTAAATTAATCATAGGTCCTTAAATCACTTTCTTTGATGCTTTTAATAATTCATTTCTAGAGACAAGCTGAGAACTTATGCTTCATTAATATTATTTGTTCTTGATTTTACACATCACTTTAGTCATTTACAGGGAGAGAAATTCAGCCTTAAGCAAATGCCAGAATACTATTGCAAACATAGCCTGATGGGGCATTAATTTATCTTTTCTTGGTTTTCTGCTCAAAGAATTTAACACAACATAAGACTGCTGGTGAATCAAATTTTTTTTGCTTTGAAAATATGGAAATGAACTTTTAGATAGTTGTGCAGTTATAATATAAATAAAAAATGGGTGAGTTTTACATCCTGAGAAACTCAGAGATAACATGACAAGGAAAATGAATAGTAGGTACATTCCTCTGAAAATGCAAATGGATACAATCTCTGTAATCTTCATTATGACAAAATGTGAGACTATATATTCAGAATATACTGTCAGTAGTAATTTTGAACTTAACTTCTATTTTAGAGCCTATAAATACCTAAAGAAACTATAAGCAATTTTGTAAACTTGGATTTGAAAGAGAAAAAAC
Source organism: Polioptila caerulea (assembly GCA_013397295.1). NCBI lineage: Eukaryota > Metazoa > Chordata > Aves > Passeriformes > Certhiidae > Polioptila > Polioptila caerulea. The sequence goes on from VYXF01001499.1 coordinate 284,549, forward strand.
TTGGTTCTAAATATGCAACTTTTTTAACTTGCTCCCATCACTGAAGTATCTAGGATGGCCCAAGGTTTGATCATTTTACTGGCCCAAATTCTATCAGCAGGGAATTAATGGGGTTATTCACACATGAGCTTTTTATTACTTAACAGTGAATCTACATTAAAAACATCAACATGAATACATTGTCTTCATACAGATTATTTTAATGAGAAAACTAATCCCAGGGCCTTGCACTTTAAAGGTTGGCTGTTTGCTTTGGGGTTCAAATATACATGGAAAAGGGACATTTTCATGAATGTGCATGAAATGTGTATGAAGACACAAGAAGGTAGGCACAGCCCTTGTAAGGGCCATGAGATGTCCATGGAGGTGATCCCCAGGTGATGGGGAAGAGGAGCAATCAAGGCTGTGGTCTGGAGCTCTGTGCTTGTCCTTGGGTAGGATGTTTTCAGAGAGCAAGGCTGGGCCATCCTACCTGACATCAGCAGAAATGAAGAACTCTGTATTTACACAACTGTTATGGAAAGCCCATTTCTGAACTAATGATACAATGCCAGTGTGAGTTAAAGTGTACTGATTAAAATGAAATGAGTAATGAAAGACACTAATGAACTTAGGCTATAGCTGCCTGCATTACACTTGGTAATTCACCAAATTCCTATCTACCTCTACACCATATTTGTTTTCTTATGGTAATCTTGTCTTTCACCATGCTTCTGAAGGAGCAACTTATATTTATAAATTTTATCAATTTACACGTGTTTCTTTGGAGATAATGTCAAGTCATGTGAAACAATACCCTATAAATATTATGTGCATTTGACTCCATGAGGAGTTTATTTTATTTTCAAATTGAGGAATGCTTTCATAATCGCATACTTGAGAAAACATATCGCTTGTTCCTAGGAGGAAAAAGTATATTATTTTGACTGATGACACATTTTAAGCACTTCACTTTTGTAGTCAGAAATCAATTTATAGCTATAACAATTTTATCAGTTTCAGCTACATTATAGTTATTTTCTGCATCAGAAAATTTGATGTGACTTTATTAAAGTGGAACTGCAAAGGGACTTCTAATGGATAAATAATATGGATGGGTAATTTATGGATAAATAATATTTTTATGCTGAAAGCAATCTTAAATGTTTGCAAGAGAAAAAGTTTAATTATATGTACCATTAGGATGGCTCTTCTGCAATAGCTATGTGACAACTCATTAACAGAGCTCACACAGACAGGACATGACAAATTATTACTAGTTGCTTATGAAAGCTTCTGATTAAGGGAGCAATGAAAGATTATAAATATTTTGTTGCCAATCAAAACATCACATAAAATTGACTTAACTAATCCAGTTAAACAACTATGCTTTATAGTAATCTTCAATCTTTCAGTTCTGTGCAAATTCAGGACTATCTAGGTTTTTGTTGACTGTCTTTGTCCCTCCCAGTATTACCCTGGAACACAGGTTGCCTTCTCAGTTCACATTTGTCACGAATCTTGAGAGAATAAAGTAACAATGGACACTTCAGCAGTGCCTTTCCTCTGCTGCTCTCACACCTAGTTGGCAGGATTCTGTTTTTTTCAGACTTGTGCTTCTATTTCATCTGATTTCTTGAATTAGCATTTAGAAGAGAAAGAGTTTAATTGAAATATAATACCAGGATTTTTCCAAGTGTGTGACTGTCCTGTAGGTCTGTATGTGATTAGCAATGTGCCAAGAGCAGGAAGGATTTTCTTGAAGTTAAAAAGGTACAAATAATCTCCTGTTGCACTTCCAATTAGCCAAATTGCCAACCTTATTGTGAAAAGCAGAAAAGCAATTGAGTTTCTGCTTGAGGCATACTAAAAGAAATCGGAAATAATTTAATTAACTGCCTTCGAGTACATTAAGAAGCACACTGCCTTCACTTTCTGCTGTCAGTGACTTTAAATAGATTATTGTTTAATGTGAGTTTCTGTACTCATGTAAGGCTGAAGCTTTGAACTGTCTGCTACCACCCCCTGACCCGTGCTGTTAGGTGTTTAAGAAAAGACCAAGATGAACAGAGGGATGGCGCACCTCTGCTATAAGAAAAGGCTGAGAGAATTGGGATTCTTCAGCCTGGAAACCAGAAGGATTAAGGGTGACCTAATTGTGTCCTTCCAGTACCTGAAGGGAACCTGCAAGAAAGGTGAAGAGGGACTTTTAAACAAGGGCATGTAGTGACAGCACAATGGGGAATAGATCAAAAGAGAGTAGGATTAGATTAGATATTAGGAAAAAAATCCTCCCTGTGAGGGTGGTGAGGCACTGACACATGTTTCACATAAAAGCTGTAGATGCTCCATTCCTGGAAGTGTCCAAGGTCAGGCTGGAAGAAGCTTTTTGCAACCTGTTCTAGAGGAAGATGTCCCTGCCCATGGCAGGGGGGTTGGAACAAGACGAGCTTTAGAGTCCTTCTCACCCAAACCATTCTGTGGTTCTATGATAAATAAAAGGCAGCATTTGGCAGCTAAAGAACCCTCCCTGCTGCCACCAAGTGCTTCAGACATGCAGGTGCCCATCCTCAGCCAGAGAGCAGACATGCCTGAGCTCAAGCATCCTACATAACACTCACCTGGAAGAGGGAAAATAAAAAATGGCAATCCCCAAATTGTGCCTCCTTAAAGCAATCAGAGCAGAATACAGATGGCAGTGTATATACAGAACATGAAAAAATTTACACAGTGTAATTGAAGATGAAAAAGTCATGGAGCTGTTCATTAGACTAGGAAAGTTAATGTTCACTAGGTGAACAGCAGGTGTTATACGACAAGGTGATAGAGGTCATAAACTGATATGTAACACATTAAAATTGAGGCATAAATCTTGTGTTTTTCTCCTTGTAACAATCTCAGAGTGCTCTTCTGATACAGTTTCTCAGTGATATACTAGTTGAAACAGATCAAAAAGTGAGTTTTTTCCTGCTATATTACACTCCATGAGTGTTGAATCATTCAGGAACCAGTCAACTCATGTGCAAGGACATGATTCTGCCTCTTAACACAGGATAACCAATGAGAAACAGAATTACTTATAAACAAACCAGAAATCCACTTGGGCTGGTGCTAAATTATGTGAGGAACTGGCATTTCAGTCTGAAAATGTATTCAACATTCTGTTTAAAATAGTAGGAGTTGCAAATGAGCCCTCAGAGCCAAGTGCCATCAGTCCCTCATTAATGTGTTTCTGCTCAGATTCTTGGACTGTCATTTTGTGTCCAGTTCACACAAGAACTTTAATTTTTTAAAATAATGTCATCATAACCAAAATTCCATAATGTAAGCTAAATACCTGGAATTTTCATTATTTTTAGGCAACAAATCCTAAAACCGCTCTTGAGCCTTCAGAGGCTCTGCTGCATTTCCATGTCAAGCTCGAAGCAGTAACAAGAAGTAGAAAAAATTTTAAAAGGATAATGCTGTGATAAAAAGAAAAAGATATTTAGATGGTTTTAATTACTGAGTTTGTGCACATAATAATTACCTATACATGGTGCACATGATTTTCCTGCTAAGGAAGAGTCAACAAATAAAGTACTGAGATGCTGTGTGTATTTCTGTCCCATGTGCTGTAATTTTCACATTTTACTGCAGAAGAATAAACCAAAGATTTTTCCCATTTCAGCAATCCTGGATACACAACAATTTAGGGAGCTATAGTATTGACTGTAACAACTCTGAACTGAGTGGTTATCAAATTAACAAGAACTGAACAAAAATATAAATCAACTCTTGCTGTAGTGTAATTAAAATAAAACCTGATTTACCACGTACTTAAATGCAAAGAGAAATGAAATACAGACCATATTTTTTGTACACTACTTTCCACTCTCTCCGTAATTAAATGTTATTAAATAAATGAGTAAGTTTATACCATCATTCAGGCATTGTCTTTACTACCAGCTATGACTCACAGATCAGACCAGAACTGTGAATTAAAAGAGATTCATCTTCCTTCCTGCGAGGGCATCGCCACACCCTGCTGAACAATCCCATTTTTAAACTGCTCGTCAGAGATAACAGCCAAGGAATGAGAGAGGAGAATTGACTCAAAGGCAAGTGGAACAGGAGGATCAGAGAGACAAACATTACTTGGTTTAAAGAAAGGAGAGGTTCATAGCCAGCCATAAATGTTTTGTTTCATGTTCTTGATGAACCTGTTTCGTTGTACTGGGTACACCTGGTCACCCCTGAGGAGTGAATGGTCTGTAGAGCTATTCTGCCCTGAGTTTGGAGGTCTCTGGACCACAGGTTACACCAATGAAAGAAGCATAATTTCATATTCCAAGTACTCCTGCTCTCCCCTGCATATATGCTGCTTTGCTTCAATTCCTGAGACACATTCACATACAATCTAAATATTGCACCGGCTTCCACTTTCCACAGGAATGCGATACAAGCTGCACCCTTATAGCTACCATCTGTGAAATGAGGTCACGCTCAAGGTCCTGAGCAGACAATGACAGCAGTGGCTCGGGACGTACGTTGATGTCCTCCAGGTCGAGGAAGTTGAGGACGACGCCGTTGCGTTTCCAGACGATGGGCGGGCGCAGCGCGCCGCGGATGCCGCAGGTCAGCACGGCGCTGAGGCCGACGGTGATGGTGCTCACGGTGACCCTCTGGTCCTCCGGCAGGCTCAGCCGAACCACCTCTGCAAAAGGCAACAGGGAAAACATCAAACACCACACGGGGAGCTGCTCCTCTTCTCGCCTCTCTGATTTCCTTTCTCGTTCTGGGAACAGCTTTGGAGGGTTTTGGAGAGGATTTTATGCTGTACAAAAAACCCCATAAACAATAAAGCCAAGTAAGAGACAAATTGAATCAATCAAACTCCCTGCACCCCTTTTCTGACACGTCTGAGCTGTGGCATGAGGGCACTGAGATGGTCAGCTGGCCAGCCTGGTTGCAGCAGTTTATACAAAGCAGTCAGCAACAGGAGGACAACCTCTCTGTCTTGAAATTATCTGGGCTTGTTTCTCTAGAATGCTCTTCTCAAACTCCTTTATAAAAGGTACAAGAATGAGTCACATTTGTTCCTTGAAGAAGAATTGAGGTCAGACTGCTGCCACTGAAATATAGATAAACCTAATTTCAAATTGCCCAAACACTGGAAGTTACCAAGCATGAAAACTTGTTCACAAAACACAGCCACATACAGCATCTGAGATACAGATGTTCTAAAAAACAAAAGTTGTCTAATGTTTTATTTAAATAAAAATCCCAGTTATTATGACTTACGTGTGCCACACAAAAAAAACTCCTGAGGCAGCAGACCTTACTGAAAACCTCACCACTAGCACTCTGAAACCACACTATGTCACATTGTTTCCTTCTGGCCCATGACATGAGATGTGGACACTACATCTTTTGCCATGTGTGGTCACACAGAAAGGTCAGACCTGATGCCAGAACTACCCTGGGTGCAGATTGCCATTAATGGAGCATTTTGGCAGCAGTGAGACAGTGACTGGGCAGTCAGGCCACATTGTCCAAGCTCCTGTAGCCACAGCTTCATAATTCACATGATGGCTTTTGCTTCCTCTCATTCCCAATCTCTGCAATAAGAAAACTACATTGCATGTAAACGGTGAGAACTGGCCTTTCAAGATAATGGCCCATTGAGAGGAACAGGGAATGTTCACAGCTGGTGTTATTTGCTTCAGCCAACTCCAAAACCTGGGCTGGGAATGAAACAACCTCTCCCAGCACCAAGGCTCCTCCTTCCTCATGTCCACGGGCAACAACAGCAGTAAAACATAAAAAATAGATGAAAGAGACTGACACTGCCTCACCCAAGGCCATGTGCTTTGGGAAAAACCTCTTCAAGCAGTGCTGACACTGTGAAATGACATAAAGGGCTGAGCCTTTATGGGTCAACCCCTGGAGGGTTTCTCTCTCCCATCACCTGGTAAAGTTACTCTTCAACCTGTCCACTTACCTCACAACTCTGTCATTACATCCCACACAAGACCTGAATGTCACTTGCATGCAATAAAAATAAAAAACCCCAGTATTGACATTTGCAAGCACAATTTTCCACTCTTTCACATATTGTCTAATTGAAAAATTGCTTTAACATCTCTTGAGTAGCAGACCTCTTAAATCTCTCATTAAAATATTCAGTCTATTTCAGCAGCCTTGGGCAGCCTGGACAGACTCAGTGCTCTGGTATTGAAACTGATTGTGAAGAATTAGTGCAAAACCTGCTTGTGAAAACATACTCCAGCAGCTCAGCACCCCTGTTCTTCTGCTTCTTCCACCTAAGAGAGAAGCTAATGTGTCACCAAGTGTATTCACCACGGTGGATCTGAGGCTGACTTTGGGCTGCAGGGTCCATACAGCACTGGTGGGTCTGCCAGCAGTGAGCATTTCTCCCAGTTAAAATTCCCAGCACTATTTCAGGAAGAATACAAGCTGTTTTAAATAAAAGGTAACTATAGTTTTGGTAGTGGATCAAAAATTAGGAATGTTTAACCAACATGGTGCTATTATTTGCATTGCATGAGAAGACTGACACAGTCTGACCATCAAACTTTAAAAATCAAAAGAGGAGATGAAGGAATATTGGGAAGGAGAATATTACCCATTTAGGATCACTGAGCAGGTTAGCAATTAAGCTGGGAAGACTTAACACAGGACTAAATCACTCTGCCTTCAGGTACCTGCAACTCAGGGGAAGTGGGCCAGAGGAATAGAGATGTCCCAGGGAACCACTGAATGCTGAGGGGACATTAATGACCAACTTTGCAACCCCTGCCACAGGCAGGGACATCTTTCACTACACCAGGCTGCTCCAATCCCATCCAACCTGGCCTTGAACCCTTCCAGGGATGGAGAGTCCATCCCACCACCCACATCCAGCTGTCTGAAGTATGTAAACAGCACATAGGGGATAATAATATAGTTATTTTCTAAATAATGAAGAGCTTCTTTTAATGAATAAAATATTTGGAGTGCACTTGACAGGATAAAGAACTGATAATTACAGTAATTTGTAGCATGCAGTAGGGCTAATGAAGACATCTCTTCTTGAGGAGAAATGAAATAGAGGGCCATTCATTTACAAGAGAATTGTTTTTTTGTCTTACTGCTGTTTTCCTTAATTTCCTCTGCTGTTTTTCATGGTACCTTGAGTTCCCTGGCTCATGGGCTTCCATAAGCACCTTCTTCAGCAACGTTTTTTTCAGTGCTCTCTTGCAGTGGAATTTAAGGCTTCCTGCCCATCTTACAAACAATTGCTAAAGAGGTTTTGGCTTTTCCTTTTTAGAAGCACAGTAATGAAAAAATACATTAACTTTTAATTAAGAAGGCACCTTGCACAGCTGCCATTCTTGAATGAACTATATGAGGCCAAGAGATCAGTTTTTTATGTTAAAGCATGTAATTAGCACAGACCACTTTAACAATACAAACACACTCCTTTTTAGAGTATTTCTATAGAGGATATTTGACAGCATCTTATTACCAGTACATTTGAGGGACTCTTATTAACATCTAAAAGCCTTTCTACTATTACAGAATTATTTTGTGTAGTTTCAGTTATTGCTTTTTTGTTTTTAATAGAAAAGATTTCCTTAAGCAAGCAGGTGTATTGGGGAGGAAACAGGATTCCCTAAGATGATGCAAGGGCTTAGCTTTTTAAAACTCTTTTAAAATACTCAGTATTGTTTTAAGTTATAGAGCTTAGATACTGCTATTATTGTTTATGTGTAAAAATTATTCAAGTCACCATAATGATTTTGTGTAGAGCTTCTAGATTAAGTATTGAACACTGTTCATTATATTTTAAAAAACCTTTAGGAGATAAAAGGATTTTTACCATGGGTATAAAACTGAACAGAACAAATAGGCAATATTTAAAGGGTGCTCCTTTGCAGAAGAACACAAGCTGGAATGGAATTTAATCCTAATATCAAGCAATGTTATGTTCATTTGGAAATCCTGCAGGATGATGCATGCAAACCATTTTTCTACATTCCATAGGTTCAACCAGTATCAGTCCTTGCTGACCATGGTTATGAAGTTGCGTCAAACCTAATACTCCTCTCTGGGATTTCAGCTGAAGTAGCTCCTCAGCTTATTCTATCTGGAAATAAGTTCCTGCCAACTATTCTGCCATCAGAGAGAGATGCTATCATCAGAGAATGAGAGGCTATCATTCTTCACTCAATTTTTAATGGTTCCAGACAGGGGTAAAGCCTTTGTAATGATCCCCTTTAAAAAGGAATTGGTGTAAGCATGCACCTGTGCATCAGAGGACCAGGACTAATCCCTGATCATGTAGATGAAAGATATCAAATGTGGAACAAAATCAAGGTCAGTGAAAGGCAGCCAGGAAACCAAGAACTCTCCATTGGTGATGGCAGCAGCTCAGTGCCTGAACATGGTGAGGTTCAGGAGACAGGGCAGTGTCTCTTCAAACCCATCTGCCTTATTCAGGAGGGTAAGGGATCCCTCCCTGCCTGCTGGGGGTTAATGCCAAGGGGTTATTCAGGGGAGGGACCACTCTTGTCCATCCTCTCCCACCTTTCCTGCCTGGTATGATATTCAGCCTGAAGCACTGAGCACCTTTGGTGACCCAGCTGTCACCATCTTGATGTTCTTACATTAAATTTCTTGCAATACCAGGTCAAACAGTGACATGTGAGAATGTGAAGTCTTAGTAATTCCTTTCCTTGTAAAAAAATGTCAAGATATTGCTGAACATTTTCCTCTGTTCCTCTTCCTCTCCAGTGTTATTTAAGGTGCTAAGCTGGAGTTACACTGCACCTTCACAAGCTCTGCATACTAATGCAGCAGGTATTACCTGTTGTGCTGGTTTATCTTGGAAATCTTTTTCTCTGCTGTCATTTGCAGCCCACCAAAGGCAATCATAATTTCACAATGAAGACATGTATAATTGAGGTCATTACAGGGAGTAACCTGGAATGAACATCTGTGGAGAAAATCTCATTGATGTAGCATCGCCTGGAGATAATTTACATAGCGATGTTGGGCACCTGCTTTTGCTTGTGCTGCACTACCTACAGAAACTGATTTCACATTTTAAACAATGCTTAATATCATTAATTAGATCTCTTCCCTTAAATCTAAAGAAAATACATGTTTTAATGCATTGTTGCCACCTTTAATCATTACTACAGTTGTTCATAGATATCTTGCCTGGCTGAAACAGAGTATCGTAGAATTGCAGAATGGTTTGGGTTGGAAGATCATCTGACTCAATCTGTTGCTGTGGTCAGGGACATCTTCCACTATTCCAGTTTGCTCAGTGCCCCATCCAGCCTGGTCTGGAACATTTCCAGGGATGGGACATCCACACCTTCTCTGGGCATCCTGTGCCAGGGCCTCACCACCCTCACAGGGAAGAATTTCCCCATAATATTTAATCTACTCTTGTTCTATTGCTTAGATACTGCTTATGAGACAAAGCAATACTTTTAAAATCCTGTAACTCATCCTCAGAAGGGAGACAATGAACCAAAACATAGCCTTGTTTGATGTTCAAGAGGAGAATGACTTTCAAAGAAAGTCTGATTCTTGCCCCAAAATTAATGCAGAGAGACCTGTTGTTTGTGAACTGAAGCATAGGTAACACAGTCCTAAATACATCGTGTTTCTCCAGCAGTGGTTCAAGTCAGGGGTGATTTAATGGGATGGAAACTTTAGTGTCTACTTAATTCCCCAAGTCCTGCAGCTGTGTTTATGCACTACATTAGTAAAATCTGTTTACTGCTTTGTGGCCATGAAGGTCAATGGTAATTTTTGCATTTGTTTCAACAGATAAACCAGTTCTCTAGCTGAACATATTCTCAGGTGAGGAGCTAACTGAATCAAGAATATAAAAACAATTAATAGAACACAGTTAAAAACAGGATCTACCTTTTATAATTACTCTTTTCTTCAATAATTTTGATGAGATGTATTTGGCTTTGCATAGAGTTTGGAGAAATTTTAGACCCTCTTAAAGTTGAGCCAACTGCAGCAAATTGATTTTAAAATGACCATATAATATGTGAGATGCATTTCTAAACATGCAACTGAAGGTGAAGTTTGGCCAGCCAGGGAGGGACTCTGGTGATACTGCAGGGGACACACTGGGATGGGATGTCCTCTGGTTAGTCACAGCAGGGAGAGGCTGAAAGCAATGAAGGGCAATTCCCACTGGGTTTGAATCTGCAAAATATTGTAAAATATGCTTATAAATTACTCATATTAGGATTTGATTTAGTTTCTACCCCACTCTATAGACCAAATAGATGAATTAATAACAACCTCAGTGCACAAATTACCCTGGGTTTGCATGCCTTTGCAAATCTCTCCCAGTGGTTGTTTTTAGGACTATCTCCAGTAGAAACATTGCCATGCCATCACATTTTGCTGGTTATTCAGGTTCAACAATCTGGTCTTATCCAGACACATTTGACATCTCACCTGCCCAGAGTCAGGTGAAAGGATTATCCATCACTCAGTGAAAAAACTTCAATTTTCTGAACACCAGCTTAGAATTAGAGGAAAGCCAGTCATGCTACTAGAATTGTTTATGTTATTAATTAATGACCTTACAGTTGTTAATGAACATGATTAAAGTTGTCCACAATTAATGAACCCAGAGAATTCCTACAGCTCCCACATCAGTTCAGTGCAGGTGACTGGGATGAGGTTTCTGGCTTTATAACCTGTGAAAAACATCACCAGGAACTTGCTCTGCCTCTGGCCACCCTTGGTGTGACCCACCACTGCCCAGCTGCCACTGTGGGACATCCCAGGAGCTTGGTGTGCCTCAAAAAGACTCACCTCTAAGGATTGCAAGCTTAATTAATGTGAACAAGAAAATGATTTATAAAGCTGAGTAGAAATGTTCGTATCTCAGCTTTATTTTGTAACTGCAATAATTCAGGTTCTTAATGTAATTTAGAAATCCTCAGGACTTTTTGTGGGCTACTTCAGAAAGCATTTTATTGTAAATTCTCTACTAAATTACTAATGGTGATTCTTAAGTCATAAAAAGGCATAGATACATATCTAGTAGAATTTAGTACCTGAAGCAATCTTCTGTCATTACTCTTGATGGCCACAGGCTATGACTCCCTGAGGTAGGTCACAACCTTACATTTGAAGCTAAACCCCATCTTCTGGTGGAATTGAAAATAAATGAATGCAAGTCTCCATGACACCCAGCTCTGGTGTGACAGTAAAGACACTGCCTCTCATCCCTGTCTGGCCCATGTCACCATGACTTAGAACAAATTTAAGAGAGAAACAGCTATGGAAAGAATTAAATATTATGATACCTTTTACTTTTCTTCAGCATCTGTGTCCATAATATGCTATTGATGACATTTCATAGAATGGTTTGGGTTGGAATAGACCTTCAAAGCTCATCTTGTCAACCCCTTCCCATAGGCAGGAACAACTTGACTAGACCAGGCTGCTTAGAGTAATTGATTGTTTATATAATGAGAATATGCCACAGAAAATACAGCATAACTTGAAAAAATATTTCATGTCAGAGTTTGGGACAGACCACACTGTCCTGTTTCTATGAAATATCTGCCTGTTCCCCTCTGGAAGAGTGAAAAAATGCCCCAGGGGAAGATGGGCATAATTTCCAGCAGTTGGATTTAAGAGCATCTGAGGATCAATTCAGATCTCCTGAACCTCAGATTTGGAGGTTGGTGCCACATCTGAGGGTGCCTCAATCCCCTTCTGAGCCTACTTGGGACCCTGGGCCACCCTGCCTGGCTTGGTGATCTGCTCCCAAGGACTGACTAGAGAGAATCTTCAGGTGAGTAATTCTGAGCCACTTGCACTGGAAATGTCACATCTGGAGAGCCAAACTCTGTTGAAACAGCTGCTTAAACAATTATCTAAATTATACACAAAGTCCTCCCAAAAACAACACATATTTAAGAAAAGAAGTCCAGCTCTCTCATATGAATTTGTATCAAGCATATCCACATTGCTGATAAATGGGCTAAAAAAGGTTTCTGTTGACTTTTAACCAAACACAGTTTTTTTATGTACTTTATCCTAATGATCAATTTATTTTCCTTTTTTTTTTAAAAAAAAGAAAACAAGCAACACAACTTCCATCACAAAATCCCATCACTGTCCTCCTGCTACTAATCAGAGGAAGAACATTGAGTTTGTGCAGGAAGGGATAATTAATTCATTCTTGAAAGTACATGAATAAATATAAGTTGTTCAATGCTTAATTATCTAATCTCCTGAGGGTAGTGATGGATTCATTATGTAAATAGGTATAAGTAGTCTATTTTAGAGAAAAGTTTACATAAAAGCATTTGTTTTTATTTTAAGTTCCTATTTCCCACAGATTGAGAGCAATGTTGATATGATTAATTTCTGATAAAATATTCCCGTGCTGTACCAAGAGTGTCCTGCTGAGATTGTAGCAGCCATGCATTTCCCCAGCCAATTTATTAATCTGAAAAGTAAAATTGCTAATGGTCTAACAGGCTCTCAGAATTCCTTCAGGGAGTCATGGAACCCCAGAATGGTTTTGGTTGGACAGGACTCTAAAGTTCATCTCGTTCCACCCTCCCTGCCCTGGGCAGGGACACCTTCCTCCAGGCCAGGTTGTTCCAAGCCCATCCAACCTGGCCTTGAGCACTTCCAGGGATGGGGCAGCCACAGCTTCCCTGGGCAACCTGTTCACACAAGTTTAACATGAGACTCAAAAGACTTGTCTCTTTTTCTTTAAAACAGTCAAAATCACACTAAAAGGTCCTCCTCTGCCTCTTTCCAAGTATCTGTGGGAGAGCAGAATTAAAATCTCTCACTGACCTCACCGAAAAACAAATAACATTATGAGTTTTTGGGGACAGATGTGAAGTGTTGCAGCTGCTCTCTGAGATTCACATTTTCTATCCTACTGGAACTGTAAGACACAATTAGCATCAGTTGTTTCACTGCCACAAAAGAAACAGCTGTCTCTTTTAAAAGGTTTATTTCAGCATTTTTAGGAGTTAAAATGTTTCTCCAAATCCAGAATTTTCTTAACTTTGAGACTGAGAACACTTTAGCACAGGCAGGTTCTGTCAAAGCCCAAAGACTTTGAACTGCCACTATCTATATTTAAACTACGGTGTTTCAGAGCCAAAAAGAAAAAAAATCATACAAAATCCACTAAACTTATTTTTGTAACTTTTCTAAGTTACAACAGCTGAACTGATTTATACCTGATTTAAGGCAGAAGAAGATAGCTTCTGGTGGAGGATGTGGCATGCCAAGTTTCTCCCTGGAGTGAATTTTTATGGATGCTCTATAAACCCCTAGGGTTTATCATGGAAATACTGTCAGAACTTTAAGTTCAACATGACTTGTGGGAACCACTAAGATGAGTACATAAATTACTTCAAATATAGAGACAAGTCAAGCCATGAGATATTTGGGGTTCAAGAAACACTCACATACAATTTAAAACCCCTGAGTCATCAAAAATGGCCTTATCAAACTGCTCTAATCTTTCACTCTCTGACCATTTTCTTTTGAGCTCCTGGCCAGCATTATGCAGTGAATGTGATGAACATGGAAAAATGGATGAACCAGGAAACAAGGATCCTAGAAACTAACCTTGCACTTCTAAACCTCAGGTTAAGCATTTGTTAAAAAAAAAATCCCAAGCATTTAAAATCAAGGACCCATAGTTCTTTCATATTCCTTATTTATTGTGCTCATAATCAATCAAATCAGGGAGAGCACACCTTTGGAGTCTTAAATAAGCATTATTAATATTTTTCATGGAGCTTTCATTGCTTTCTATGGACGACTGCAAATTTAGCTGTAGTGATTATCTGGATTTTGCACCTTTCCTGACTATAGCTACATTCAGGATGCTTAGTAAGTGCATGCACTATTCTCTCCTGTGCTCACGCCAATACCAAGACAGAACCTGACATAATTCAGGTTGGATGGGGCTTGGAGTAACCTGGTCTAGTGGAAGGTATCCCTGCCTATGGCAGCTGGTTGGAACTGGATGATCTTTGAGGACCCTTCCAACCCAAACCATCTGCGATGCATTTTTTCTCACCCTGAGGTGCTGCTGCTCCTGCTCCTGCCCTGGAAGGTGACCAGTTTATTGTGTGCTGCAAGGATGTACCAACCTGGAGATGGCACAAACAGCACAAATTTGGTTAGTGGGGATCCTGCAAGGTTACAGCAAGGTTGCTCTGCAGCAACATTTATCCAGCTAATATCTAGCGTTTTCAAAATACATTAGTTGGTAAAAACTTCGGCATCAGCACTCTCACCATGTCCTTCCCTTATTCAGAACCACCTGACTGAAGTTTAGGAGAAAGTCAGGAATGTGCAGAGGAACAGCAAAGAACCAGGTAATTCAATAACATTTCCTTCTGGAGAGGATGGTGCAGGGAAAGCAGAAAGAAAAGTACAGTCCCTAAAAGAAATCCTGGTTTCCTGCTATCAGCAGGAAACACAGCTCTGTTTGTTGTGGACAGGTTTTGTCCTGCTTAAACCCTTCTCTGCAGAAACCCCTGCAGAGAAGACCCTTCAACTGGGTAATTCATCAGAGCTCCAGTGCAATGCTGGGAAGTCAGCTGGGACCTTGGGACAAGATTTGAAATCAACGTGGACAACAAAATGTTTGGAAGGGATGAGTAAGGAATGGGTAAGTACAGCCACCAAGGTGGCTTCTTCAGTGGAATGGAAATCTCTGCAAAGAGCTCCAGAGAGTGTCAAGCTGTAGTCATAGCAGAAGAAGCAAATTTAATCTGTCTAGACAGTTAAACCCTACCCTGCCTCAGTTTCCCCCATATAAGACCTCTCCAGGACATTCTAGGAATAAGGCACCTGAAAAGATTTCTTGGAACCATGATAACAGGGGTCACACAAATACCCACAAGCACGTTGGATTTCTCACTAAAGCCCTCTGAGGTTCACAGATAAAAGCCACATATAAAACTGAAATTTAATTACACAAAAATACTTTAAAGCTTAGATTTGAAGCCTCTGCTGCAAGAAACTTGAATTCCAGTAAAAAAAAAAAAAAGATAAATGCTGCATCCTTGAAAGCAACAGGAAAAACAAATCACCAGACTCCCGTATTAAAAAGCATATTGAAAAGCAAGATATGCTGGCAAAATGTGTCCAGTTGTACTTTGTGTACCAACCTGACACCAGCGTCTCGAAACTTTTACATTTGCAGAGCAAAATGATTTATGGAAGCTGTTTTTTATCATTCAGGCTTATAAGTCTTATGCCACATAAAACCTCCTGGCACTAGAGGAACATTCTGATTGCGGTGGGAGCAGCTGCAGGAGCGGGGAGCACTGACAGCCTCCATCACCTGGCTTGCCCAGCACCCTTCTCATTCTGATGGTGTACACCAGGTTTGCACAGAACAGACAGGACTTAGTTAGAGAGCAGCTATTCAACAATTTTATTTTTCTTATCTTATATCCTCAACCTTATTTTCAACTATTCAAATGCAGCTCTGAAGGCAGAAATGATTCATTGCTCCCTGGATTTTTCTGTAACACCTTTCACCATTAAATTGTCTTCAGAAATGCTCTTGAGCACCTTTGACATGTTTGCTATAGCTGAGTTATGTGGCCTCAGAGAGGAATTATTTGCCATAAAGAACTTTTTAGCCCTTCTGCCTCATTTCTGCTCAGCCTGCTCCCAGCTCTGACCTGTCCAAAATCTCCCATTCCCACTGAGCCTCAGTCACCCCACCTCACTGACTGTAACTGTGACTGACAGCCCTCCCCAGTCATCCCATGCACAGCTGGTGCCCATCTCCCTTCCCCACAGCCACAGCAGAGCTCTTGCATCACCTCCAGATTTGATATCTGCCAGGTCCAGCAGAAGCTGATGGAACAAAGCCTGGCCTGGTCCTGCTCCTGCCTCTGCAGGGGCAGCCTCCACCACTTCTCACCAAAGGAATTTCTCTGCCAAAACCTGGGAAGCTTTTCCCTGAGTCTGTGCAATCTGCACCTGAGTTTGCATCTCAGAACTTGGCCTCACAGAGGCTGTGCCAATCCCTCCAGTGCTCAGCCCACCTCTGCTCTCCAGACCACCACCCTGCTTCAACATGTGTTTCACCAAACCTTCCAACTAACAGTGTTTAAAATCATAGAACCACAGAATGGTTTGGGTTGGATAGACCTCAAAGAGCATCCAGTTCCACCCTCCTTGCCCTGGGCAGGGACATGTTTCACCAGACCAGGTTGCTCCCAGCTCCATCCAACTTGGTCTTGAACATTTTCAGTGACTGGGCAGCTACAGCTTCTCTCTAATGGGCACATTTCCATTCCTTCTTCCTATGAAAATGGTATTTTAATTTTTTCTATATTTTGTTTCCTTCTCAATTACCATCAAATGTAACTTTTTATCTCTTTGTGAGTGACATTAAATGTCTCTGTGCTACCCACCACCCTCTCCCCATACAAGCCATTAAAGACCACAGCACAGAGATTTCTCTAGTACTAAAAGAATAGGATCCTAGATCTCACCATTTTGGTGAGGGCTGTTAATATTGACTTTTTAGGCTGATTGCAGTAGATACATGCCTTGTTTACATTTAATGATCATAAATTAAAATCAGCTCAACAAACTGAACATTTGAGGAATGCACAGTGCACTATATATCGTGAATTACTGTTCATTAGTCTATAAATTAAATATAAACACAATCTTTAAATCTCCTTTTAATTTAAAACAGACCAGAAACCCAGTGGGCCAAATGAAAGACTGTTTAATGCTAAGTTATTTGCCAGCATAGCCACCATATGCCAAACACTGCAAATAACAGTATTCATCACATCAAGAGTCTGGAGACAGTTTCTTTTTAAGATCTTTAGCACAGCACTCATCACAAATATTGTCAGCCAGATGCTCTGTTTTCCCAAGGAATAATGTATGCCTAATGTGAAGAAAAGCCTAGAAATTCTTTAGAATGCATGACCATGTGCACATCACAACAACCATATCCCAGAAACGGGTCAATTAATCCTCAGAGATGGTTCCTGCCTGAACATGAGTCTTCCTGACCTGCTCCAACCAGGCCTTCCTCTTGTGTTTCCTTTATGAAGAGACACAGGAACAACATCCACAATATATTTATTTAATCACCAAAGGTCAGATACAAATTAGTACATCATAAAGAGCCAAAACATCAGCCCTGATGGCTCAATTGCTTTTGAAATATCTTATTTAAGTTCAACCTTGGTGACAAGAAAACTACTGAAATCCACATTAGTGTAGTTACTGCTCACAATGCTAATGCCAAAGTTAAAAATTTCCAATGCAAAACCCTCAGCCAATACAAGTATTAATAAGATCAGTGGTTGGCTTGTAGATGCCAGTATTTATTATCCATTGTGTAAATCATGGCTTTGCTAATGAAATGATTTTCACAAACATAATATGATGTTCATTCACTAAGATATAACACATACCTACAGGGCATACAGTGAAAAGCCTTCTGCTGTATTTTAATTAATGTATAGTCCTTTGTGGCTTATACCCCTTCAAATTAATCTTAAATGCTACATTTTTAATTAGCTCAACTGTGTTATTATTAATTTGGGTAAACAATTACTGGTAATTTATGGAGCTATTATTTCTTTAGTCCCTATGCTGTTACAGTGCCACACATGATGCCTGACAAGGTTTGGTTTGGATTCTACATGTGAGCCACAGACTTCAAAAGGGCCCAACCATGGCCAGGGCTTCACAGGGCAAAGCTGCGTTCAAAAATAAATTAAAAATATTTTAGAAATGCAGTTCATGCCCTAGGGAGTTGCAATGAAAATATGCAAAGCCAGAAGATGGAATGGGAAATCAAGGCATAGTTAGGGAAAATGATTTGTGTCGAGCAGAGCAAACCTTGTCTACCTACTCCTGAGATGTACTGATAAACCCCCCCCAAAAGTTATAAATTAGTGTGGGAGAAATTGTTTCTTGCTGAATTCTGATTTTGTGTCTTTTCACTCTGATGAAAAACTCAGCTACCAGTATTTGGGATTTCTCTGTCTCTGGCAAGACCCCAGGTGCATGAGTGAATGTTCCTGTCAGTGGAACACACAGTGCTCCTGTCAATAATTCTAGACGGAGGGGATTTAATAAGCATTAGCTAGATTATGCTATTAAACAGGTGACATGAATATTCATTTGTCTTATGTTTCATCTTTTGCCAAAACCCAAATTTCTCTATCTTTTCTGCTATTTTCTCCCTTCCCCTTACTAAGACTACATTGAGCAAGCCAGCAAAATGCCAACACATGGAATTGAAAAGATTGCCTCTGATCTTACAAAAAGGGCATCCTGTAAGTGAAAATGCCTCCAGCTAGTGCCCAAAGCTGAGAGACACTGCTTTTAGTCCAGGTCAGATCAAGGAGGATGTAATTTTCCACCCCTGTTTCATTATAAGGAGATGACAGTGCTCTTGCCATGAGTCAGGCAAACCTCACCTCCAACCATGGGCAAGATGAACTTTTCAGGAAAAATCCCTCAGACATTCTGCAAAGCAGTGCTTGGATTACACAGGCTCACAGCACAGCAGGGTTGTGGTAATGCTTGATAAACCTCACCAGATAGGCTGGAACAGAAGTGCAAGATGAAGTCTGTACCTACTCCTAAAAATGAAAAGCATCAGTGGTACTTCAAGGTGTGCACCAAGGGCTGACTTCCACAGGCATCCCTGTTCTTTGCTCCACTTAAAGCTATGCCTGTAATTCTAAATCCCCCTGTCGAGGATATGGCTGTCTCACTTAATGCACTGCAGATCAGCAGCTCTCAGTGTAAATCCAGAGCAATGTGGATACAGGAAACAACAAGGATGAAGTCAGGGACATACTGTGAAAAAAGGCTCTTAATGATTCAGAGTAATACATTTCAGACGCTTGAGCAAACAAAACATTCATAAACTGCAGCAGAACTGCTCCTTTCAGGCTGAATGGGGCCTCTATTCCCAAGCTATGGAAAACAGTGATTGAAGGAAGGAGAAAAGCCAAGGACACTAACACAGGTCCCACAGTGCTCCCCAATATTTTCAAGCACAGAGGCACAGAAATGCTGATCTCTCATGATGCTGCCTACTATGGACACTTGGCTAGCCTATTTTTTCCTACCTTCTTCTCTTAGCAATACCTGAGGGAGTGAACTGCTCACAGGAATTTGTTCCGTGTTTAAGGGTAAAGCATCTTTACCTGCTGCAGGGTTACAAAGGTTGGAGGTAAAAAACAAGGAGATCCCTTCTTCCTACTCTCCCATTAATGTAAGGCACATCAGCCCTGCACTGTTTGAAGACCACTCCAAGGAGAAGTCTGGCTGCCAAACCTGCCAGAGCACTACTTGTGCAGGAGAGGAGAAACCTGCATGGGAGGGTCTCTTGTGGACAGTCTTGGGGAGACTTTAGGTCTAAAGCAGCCTCACTTCAGGACTATGTGGATCATATCACTGAATCTTTCAGCTTGCTGCAACTTGCAGTAGGAGACACAAACCTGCACTTGCTCAAGGCATGAAGAGCATCCAGTGACCAAGAACTCAAAGGAGCATTTCACAAGAGAAGAGGACGTGAGTTGTGTATGCTTGATGAGCGACACCGAGTGGGAGAAGCTGGCATTTGCCCAGGATGTCAAGGTTAACAACCCTTCTATTACAAAAAATGGTATGGGTGCATCGTAAATGACTGCAGATGGTCAGGTGTTGATTTTGCATGTCCTTTGAAAGACAGTACTGTCAGCAAAACAGTGCTTTCTAACCAAATTTTGAAGTTCAATACTCTGTCAGCAAGGAGGAGTGTTGGCTCTTTAACTGACTCATCAAAATACTGTTTCTTCAGCTACCTCTAGTGACTTTCCATTTGAGTACTGCTCTGTGGCTGGCTCACCAGGACAAGGATATCTGCACAATTCATAGCAGCTTTTTTTTTCTTTTTTCTCTCTCCAGTAATATTTCTTTATGGAAAGAACATAAAAATCCTTACTTTACAGATGGTGAGGTGAAGCAGAGACAGACGTTATTTAGCTGCAGTTACACAGCATGTCTGAACCAGAACCAGACACATGCCTTATTTCCAAGGTTACTTTTCCAGCCTCTCTGAGATTACTTTATAATCCCATTATGGGTGGAGGAGCTATGTACACACAGCTGCCTCCTTGGGCTGCTCCTCTTAAAATGTGAGCAAGGTGGGAGTTCTCAGTGATCGTCATGCCCTGTTTTGGCCACGGCTTCTGGGGGGGTTTGCAGAAGGGCAGAGTGGGGACAGTTACCATCAAACCTGAAAAAACAGCCTGAGAGGAGACTAGGGGCTGGGCTGAAATACACAACCACTGACCTAACAGCCTAACACCACAAGAAATGTCAGCTTAAGACCTTCTGCACCTTCATGCTGTTACGTTACCCTACAAGTCATCTGAGCTGATTTTGCTGGAGTCTTTTGATCCTTGCTCAGCTTTCCTATGTGCTCTGAAGACAAGATCCCCCTCCCAAGAGAAAAACAAGATGTGCCACCCCACAGCAATATTGTCTATGGGACAAGGACAAAAAATCACCTTCTTTGCTGGGCTGGCATATTTCTTGCCTATTTTCTACTTCAGCTAGAAGCTTTTTTTTTGTCCCCAGTTCTCACTGAGAATATAGCCTTGTGTTCCGGGGAGGGTGGGGTCCCAGAAGCTCTGCTGTGGGGTGCTCTGCTCCTCCTGGGCTCCCTCCCAGTCTCATCATCCCAACATCAGTGTCACATTTATCACTAAGGGATGCACACAAACAGAAAATACAATAGACTAACTCATTTATTTCCACTTGTTATTGACGACCTTTCATGACTTTCATAACTCCGCCTCGCTCTAACACTCATGAGTTATGGGGTCATCCATAACTCAAGGAAATAAATGAAGTTTCCCATCAGCCTTTTGTATATCCCCATTTATTACCTTTTTATGACCAACCTTTAAAGTTTTATCCCCTAGTATCTTGTTTAACAGTGGTGTAACATTCAGATGCAGGGATGTATATGAATCAGGCCAAAGCATTTCGATTGGGTTGGGTTTCACTCAAGAAGAGCGATGGTCACCCATAGGTACAAGGGCTACTTTTTCCACACCATTAGACCATGTCTGAGCCTCTACAGTGAAATTATGTCAATCTCAGCCTTCTTTGTTTCTACTCAATGAAGTACAGTGGTTTTTAACCTGAATAACGACAAATTCACCTCAAGATCATTTGTGAAAGCTCATCCATAGAAATAACAAGATGCATCATACAAATATTCGTTCAGAGGTTTGGAGATGTTTGAGAGCTACTGCTAGAGGGTATGATGTGTGTACAGTGTTGCCTACAACATGTTGAATAATAGCCCTTTAAAAAGCTCCAGCTGCAGCATTTCTGAGCAAGTGCAGTGCTGCTTTACAGAATACCTGTTGTCTTTACCTGTCCATAAAACGGCAGAATACTTAAATCAGACGGTATAGTAAGTCTCAAAGTAATACTTAAAACTCTTTGTATTTACCACAGGAGGGCCTGTGCCCTAGGTGCATCAACGACCAGTTCTGCAGGACAGGGCTGCTGCTGTGTACACCTTCATGGCTGTGCCAATTCCCACAAAGGTGCTGCAGCTCCCTTGGGAGCATGATTGCAAATCAGGAATTGAGCCGTGGCCAGTGCTGTCCTGGGGACAGCCATCCGTGAGGTCGTGGGGAGGAATGTGGAGCTGGACTTGCTAAACTTGGGGCAAGTGACGTCCCTTCTCTGTGCCTCAGAAAACCACTAAAGTCTAGAGTCACAGAATTGTTAAGATTGGAGAAGACCTCTGAGATCATGAAGTTCAAATGTCAACCCAGCATCACTACAATATTTGCCATGTCTACCCTATTCACATGTTTTTTCAACCCTTTCAGGAATGGTGACCCCACCACTTTCCTGGGCAGCCTGTTCCAGGGCTTGACAACCCTTTCCATGAAGAATTTTCTCCTAATAACTAATCTAAACCTCTCCTGGCACAACTCGAGGCCACTGAGGTCAAGAGGTTTCCTGAAGAGTGGCCATAGATTAAAACACTGGAAGTCTAGAGCATGAAGAAGACTAGAGCTGTCTTGCAGAAGTCTTGTGTGACAAAGAAGTTGCAGGTACAGAAATCAGGTGCTGCTCAGTGCAGGCAAAGGTGAAATAACCAGCCCCAAGCACAGACCCCGTGGTGGGAGTAGCTGCTGACTGAGGCACTTCTGCAGCTCTCGGCAGGAGGTGAGGGTTAATTTATTCATCTATTTTGAACAGAAACCTGTAAGACCACCATGTAATGCACAGCCAGAAAGTCAAAGCAAAGCTATTATGCCACAAAAAGCCAAACAAAACCTTGTGATTTTTCTTTTTGATTGCTATCTATACGTGGTCACAGCAAGGAGCAGAGTCACTGCTCTGTCAAACAGATACTACAACCCCAGAACCAGTCCAAGACCAGAAAGGTTGAGAGTGGGGCATAAATAAAGGAAAGTTCCTCTTAACTTATGAGGAAAATACTGAAACTGAGCACTGAAGCTTTCAAGAAGTGAAATAATTGGAGACCTGGTAATACTGATATATTGCCACACTTCCAAGGAGTAAGAGAGTGCTATAATAAGGAAATATGGGAAGACTTCAGAACCCAGAGCAGCTTCACAAAATAAAACAGACCTTCGAAAATATTTTTTCGGGCAATTAATGGAAGTCAAGAATATGGAAGGAGCACTGCCTTCTTTTCAAAGGGAAGGCTAGAAAATAAATTGAAAAGACAAGAAATTTTCTTTGTATCAGGAGCAAATTTCACAGCTCAGGGGACCCCCTTCTACTGACTTTGTGGAAAGTAATTTAGTCTACAAAATCAAATGTAATGTCCTTCCTTAGACTCAAATGAAGGTTCACCCTACCTAGACTGCAGGGAGCCCCAACCCCAGTTCATGCTGAAGGGCTTAATCCCCACAGATCAGAAGGTGGAGGAAAGAGGGGACAGGGGACTTGTGCCAACCTTTAGGCAAGGTTGGAACTTGATCCTAGAAAAAGATGGAAGAATGGAAATGTCCATCTTTCCTCCCTGGAAGAACGGAAGAAGAAAGAATACCATGTGCTTAATTACCCACAGCTTTTGGGAACAAAGATCAGGAAAATGACCCTCAGCTCTTCACCTAAGTTCCCACTGCAGATCACACTTGTTTTCACTTGTACTGGGAAACAGCATTTCCTCAAGTATCCTTTCTTTGCAAAGCTATTCCTTGTTTTTCAAACCAGCAGCATCCCAAGTAACATTTCCCTGCAAGTCCAGGTAGTAAGGGTCTGGAGGAGATGAGCAGCAGAGAATACAGCTTGCTGAAGACTATTGGCAGTAGGGTAGAAGTCTTTTACAATCCTTTACAGGTGATTGGGGAAAACTCAATAATGTTCACTATCAGTATTGAGTATAGTTATTAGCTCTGAACGTTTTCTAAAGTAAGCCTGTCATTAAGACAAATGTCTTGTTAATGGTAGGAATTTCCCAACTGAAGCATTAAAAATCCTGCAGTGCCTGCATCATTAGCTGACTTGGAAGGCTCCTCCACCCTCTCCAGCTTCATGTCACAATGATCAGTGCCACCTTCAACTCCATTCATCTGCTCCACATCCACCCTGGAGCCTCTCCCATCGTGATTCCTACATACACAAAGCCTCCCATGGGTCTGCCTGTGTGGGTCCTTTCTGTCTGCAAAGAGGATCTCTGCACTAACCTGGAGGAGAACAACATTAGAAAAATTATATGACCACCACAACTGAACTTCCTATGTAAGGAAAAGACAACCAGAAAAAAACTGGGCAAAACTATTTTCTCCTGAAAATACAGCCCAATCATCAGCCAGATCTTGTCCAAGTCTGTGCCCCTCTGCAGCTCTCACCTCCTCCTTAACCTGCTCCTGCAGCTTCCCATAACAATATCCTCAAAGCTCCCTTTTCCATATCCCAGCTCACTCTGCCTTCATTTGTTATCAATTATACACCAAAACAACACTATCCAAAACAACAGAGTAGGTGACTCCTAATAGATGTAATCTACATGTCAGGATTTTGAAACTGGAGGTGTCTTCCATAATGAACACAGAAAAAGTCAGAGCTACCCACATCTGACTTGTGGAGGCAGTGAAAGCCCAAAGTAATCAAGGTATTAATTTAAGCCCTTCAGTCAGATGTCCTGGATTAGGTGGGATGAAAAATGGGTGCCTCAGGACACACTTACATCACCTTTCTGTAAATAAAACCCATGTTTTCCATTACAAAATGCAATAAAAGTAAATAAATATTTTATAGCCCTAAGGGGAGCTGACATTTTTTTCTCTCCCTGCTAGGGTGAAGCCAGCTTTGTGCTCTCTGTTTCAGTACAACAGAGGTAAATATTTTCAGTATTTGTATATGCTACCCATGGAATCCAAGTTCATACCAAGCATTTGCCTGCAGTATCATAGAAAGGGTCAGTATTGGGGAAAAATGACAATGACTTGTTGAAAGATTTAACATTTTATATCTATAAGTTGTGATTCCTGTTTTCCAAAGTTGACTTTTAAATTTAACATGACAATAAAAACTTTAATTTCGACAGAGGTATCACTGAGCCTCTGCTCTGGTAATACCACCTGAGACAGTAAGATCACCCTGACCTTGAAATGACCTTGGCAAAGTGACTTCTGTTGAAATAACTGGGCTTCCCAGTTCTTCTCAAAATAACAGAAATACATCTTCTGTAATATAATTTAAGAACTAGCTACTAGGCTGAGGGTAGTTTTGATTTTATTGATATTAGTTTAGTGAACACTGTATATTGTAAAACTGATAGAGTGGGAAAATGACTTCACTAGATTATCAAATGTGATGGAGCTGGTAGCTGCCTGCAAACCTTAGTATGGGAACTATCACCTAAGGAGGTACTCCGTATTTCATTGTGGATTTTTTAATGTTTCATATTCAGAACAACCTAAAACAGTGGCCCTGAAAACAATAAAATATGCTTGTGCAATACTGCCATTTATGTGCAGTTACACTTCATTATCCCTGTAATCTAACATGGTGGCTCAAAAGGAGAATGCGAACATTTTCTGAGTGATTTAGCAGGATGCTTTAATGATGTATTGAAAATGAACATTGACCCTATGTAATAGGTGCTAAACTGACACTCTTAAAGCACTCCATCCGTTTCACTCAGACTGACTATCCTCCCTAAATCATTGCTGTGTCATTTTTATGATGCAGATCCATCTACTGAGACTATGGGACTGTGAAATGTCATAAAAAAGGCAATAAGAAAAAAAATAAAATTAAGTTGCAGGTGGCAAGTATTAGCATTTCAAATATGTTCTGTTGCATTACACTATTATTCCATCTCTGTCAAGGGGCAACAAGATTCAATTCTCACCTTGAACAGCCCGTGTTGTTGAATGCATTAGCTCAGGGCACGAGAAGCTCCTGTGCCAGCTGAAGGGCATTTTTAAATAAAGGTAAAATATATTTAGGACTAAATTTGATAGGACACAAAGGTCAGCCTCCACCTCAGAGGACAAAGCCACAATTCCTGCTTTTCTTCTCTGTTTTGTTCCTTAGCTCCCAGGCTTTTTACAAATTAAACCCTTGAAACTTTTTGCTCACCAGAAAAGCTGAAATAAAAGGCAGAGGGTCAAGGAGTTAATTGTAATCCTAAAGGCCAGGCTCTCCAGCTGGCAGGGCTCTCTGCTGTTTATGCAGTGCAGACTGAGGACATCAGGACATCACAAAAGTGCATCCCTACAGCTCACTTCTAAATCCAGCTATAAGCTGAAGTGAGATACCTGACTCCAAGTGCAGCCCAACTGCCAGGTTTAAATCCAGTACTGCAAAACACTCAGTATTAAATCTTCACACTGCAGTAGTAATAAGATTTCTTTTCTGTAGCAGGGACTAAACACTGGGCATTTTTCTAATCTTGTTACCAAAAGCTGCTGAGCAATTCTTAATGCAGTTTCCAGAAAGCAAATAAAAACTACAAGTTCATTTTCAGCAGGTTCCTGGCATGGAGAGTTTCAGCATCAATGGATTTGGATTGGCAAAGGTGGGACTGGAAAGAAAATCTCTATGGGAAGTATTGAGTGGATTCTTCTCTCAGCCTCATGCACAAGGACATGGGCACCCAGAGCTCATGGTTGGGTAGGAGTGGAAAGCTTCATCTTCTTCCCAAACTCTCTTCTTGCCTCATTTGCCCTTTCACATCTCCTTCTGAAACCACGTTATAATTTCAACGCCTTGTCCCTATTCATCTCCTAGGAAGTCCTCTCCTCTCATCTCAAGTTTGCATCTCTTCTCGCCATGACCAACACTCTGTGCATTCCACTAAACTCATCACATGCTGCGAGAGTTGGAGTTCTTTAACCTGGGGAAGAGAAGGCTCCAGGAAGACCTTAGAGCTCCTTCCAATGCCTAGAGGGAGCTACAAGAGAGCTGGAGAGGGACTTTGGACAGGATAAGGGGGAATGATTTAAATTGGAGGAGGGTGGATTTAGGTGTTATTGAGATATTTCGAACAAATTCTTCCCTGTGAGTCTGCCAAGACCCTGGCATAAGTTTCACAGAAAAACAATAGTTGCCCCATTTCTGGAAGTGTTCAAGGCTAGGTTGGGCAGGGCTTGGAGCAACCTGGGATAGTGGAAGTTGTCCCTGCCCATGGTAGGGCTTTGGAATGAGATGAGAATTAACCCCTCCAAGGAAAACCATTCTGCAATTCTGTGATCATCGAGAAGGCAGCAGGACCACAGCTCTCCCCTTGGATCCTACAGCTCCTGCTGCCCCTCCACCTCCAACAGAGGCAGCTTCAGTGATCAGAACAAGGATTCAAAGTCTGTCAGCAACCAGGGGTTGGAACTACTTCCACTGTTCACAATTCCATTTATTTTACTTATTTCTAACTGCAAATCTGACATATAATGATTTTCAAGTTCTTGAACTGGCAGCCTCTGATGTTCCCAGTATATGAATATGTGAATTCTTGTATCTGTAGATGCACACATGGTTACACACTCCTAAAGCACACATCAGTTTAGGCACTTCCTCCTAAACCTGTTCAGTTCCCAGATGGAAATGCACAATAAACACTTTTGCTCTGCCTATTTGTGCAATGACTGAATTGGGAGTGATTCACTCCTAGAGCAAGGAATCTGCAAAACACATTCTAACTGTTTACTAGATCAAACAGCTTAAATTATGACTGCATTTTATCTTTCCATTCACAGAAGGCTGGCTCTTCCTTCACAGGCATTCATCTAAATGGGATTCTGAGTGTGCTGCTTCTCCTGTGACTAGGAGCAGGAGTCTTCAGTCAGCAATTTCTCTCCTGGAATAGGTTTTATTTCTATGGGTTCTGGAGTACAAGTTATTTGGCAGTAAATAAGCACTAACCAAGCTGAGATGATTAAAAGATCAATTAAGACACAATAAATTGCCTTTTATTTTTATAATATTTTATAATAGATTGTGGCAATAGAAGGTTTTGTGCTTCTTGGCCTAAGGACTGAACCTTATAGCACTGGAAAAGTCAAAAGATGAACAGTTTTTCTTGTTTTCCTGGATTACTCAATGGAAGATGGTCTATTTGGCTACAGAAAGGAGGAAAAATGTAAAGGAAGGTGGAGGGTGGGAAGGGACCAGTATTCTTCATGCTGTGCTACTAGCACAGTATATTGTCCTTGAGTTTCCTGAGGGATGCAGGTAAAGTTATGCCCTTTATTCCTACTGAAGTCAAGCAGGAAAGTCCATTTCAGGACCTAAATATAAAATATTATATATCTCACAGATAAAATAATTGACTTCAAAGGCAGCTGCATTTCTGTTAACAAGAAGCTGACAAGGTTCCTAACACAAAGCAGGTTCAATGGGCCAGTGTGATTTTCTTCTTACTTGAAGCTTTCCCAGTAAATGCTTTACCTGCCAGTAATTAGCACGATGGGTGATTGAATTGTATGAGCCCTACAAAAGCACAGGACAGGGCTGTCTAAGCAAGTCATCAAATCTCCAGGGCAAACAAAAGTAATCTCCATCACATTGGAGTGAGCCTGCTTGTTAACTACATCCCCTGGTGCTCAGGTAACTCACCCGGGGAGAGTCACCAATGCATGAAAGAAGTTTAACTACTTCACTAACACCAACAAAACCCTCTCACTCACTCCAGAGGATTTTAGCTCTGATGCTGAGTACCCAGACCTCTCCCAGAGGAAACTGGGAAGGAACTAAGGTTTTTCCATGTGACCATTACCTGAATATTCTGGTAGACTTAAATAAAATATATTATAGCTAATAACTGCACTCAAGGTGGTCCCCAGTACTGCTCTTGTTGGGAAGAAACATTTAAAACTGACAACAAACATTTCAGGCACACATCAGAGAGGAGCTTTATGACACCACAGAGCCAAACAGCACCAAATTACTTGCCCATTTTTGAGAATCAACGGGACATATATATATATATATATATATAATGGGCCTTTTACCCAGCACCAGATCTTAGTATTTCAGATGACTCAGGTTTTAAATATATTTTATTATCCTAATATTCTTATTATTGTAATATATTAGTGAGATTAGATTACAATTAAATTAAACATTTCATCTGGAGATAATTTATTCCACCCTCATTACTACAGGAATATTGTAGCCTTGTTGGCATTTTCATACAGCAATGCAACTTGCAATACTACTCCAGAAAAATATAAATTATATTTCATTCCTTGACTCCCACTGGAAGAGCTGGATATATATCTTGCTTTGTGTTTTTTCTGCCTTGTGCTAAGGGAACATTTAAACTTGGAGTTTGTTAAATCAGCATTGGGTGATGCACCCAGGACCAGCATCAGGGTGGACACTGAGTGGATGGACATCAGACCCTCCTAGACAGCTTGCACTCAAAAGGACCCCAGGGAACAGCAGGATGTGTAGGCAATATTAAGAATATTAGGATGATAAAATGGTATTTAAATATTAATGCTTAAAAGCAGTAATGGATAAAAGGCCTTCAGCAAGTTATTCCAAGATTTTCGAAAGTCTTCTGGTTATACAGGGGGCTGAGGGACAAAGTCGAAATTGAAGATAGGTGCCTGCTAGGAAAAGGCTGCTGATAGTAGTTGAGCAGTGATAAGCCACAGCAGCAAATCTGCCTTGTCCACTTGCCATTTATAGGGGCATAAAATGAGCTTTGCTGCTACAGCTTATACCAGCCCTCAATGAAATACCTATCCTGGCAAAACACAAATGTGCTGAGTCCAATGCATCGATGCTGGGGTTATTTCAGGTATAAAAATATTACAAAAACCCTTCTGCCTGGGAAAGGCAGAACCTGTCCTGATCAGTGGTTTCACTCACTGCAATGAAAAATAATCAGAGACAGTTTCTGTGCTGGAATAACAACGTTAATTACAGAAAGAAGAAAGGTGATGTTTTAAATTCCACTTAGCAAGTCAATGGCATCACACTGTGTCCCTCAATACTGGCTTGACCTCCATGGCGATGTGGAGGTTGGACAGAGGGGTGAGTGACATCTTTGGTCCCTGATTTTGAGAACACCAGCTTGCAATCACCCAAAATTTCCACTTAGTCATCAGCAGTACACATTGCCTCTCCATCCTGAGGGCAACTGACCTATGCAGGGACTGCCTTGTGTGACAAGTGCCTCATGTGACAATGCCTGGTGCTGCTCTGTGGGACCAGGGGGTGCAGAGCACCTGACAATCTCACAGCACACAGGGAAGCCCAGCTGCAGCCCACATCAGGTTTGGAGGGTGAGGATGTTGCACAGCTTGAGCAACAAGATGCACACACTTGCTGTTCTTAACTGATGAAGGGCACTTCATGGTAATTTGCATCAGAAATTAAAAAATTCATGTTAATGAGTTTCTGTTAGCTAGAATCTTGCAGGTGTCAGGAGAGAGCCACATGGATTGAGCAGAACACTGTTATTTATGCTGGTGGGGTTTAGACACAAGGTTAACCAGACCTCCTCCCACCCCTGCCCCCCTGCCTGCTGTGGTGACCAGGGCTGAGAGATTTCCCTGCTCTTTCCTAATTAGAGGCAGATAATCACTGTGACACTGATAAATGTTACTGAACACAGTAAATTTAATATAACAAATATTATAGTGGTTTTACTGCTGTGTCATAGCCCTCTGTGGCACATTCAGCACTTAGATTACAAAGGAAGGTTTTAAAGATTTTCCTTGTAAAAAGCAACAAACTCCAGAAAAGGTTACTCCAAGGCTCATAGATCTAATTAGCAGACTGCTGCTTTAGCAGAGCTTGCCTCCAACTTTCTGGTTATGGTTCTTGCATTATGTTTAAATTCCAGCAATATATGTAAAGCAGTACTTCAGCCTTAATGTCCTGCTGGATATTACAGACTTATTTTCATTTAGGTTGCATGAATACAGAGAAACCCAAAATCCAGGAACAAATACTGCACATTACTTGATAGGTAAAATACAGATTTTTGAAGGCTTTTTTTCCTAATTACACAGCCATGAATAAAATGACTTTATAACAAAAAGGGATGCAAGATCCCACAGCACTGAGTTATGCTGATGGTGCCATGTGATGCACTGGTGTTTTGCATCCCACAGGAAGGTTGTGGATGTTTCCTACAGACATACTCAACCCATATCNACTTGATAGGTAAAATACAGATTTTTGAAGGCTTTTTTTCCTAATTACACAGCCATGAATAAAATGATTTTATAACAAAAAGGGATGCAAGATCCCACAGCACTGAGTTATGCTGATGGTGCCAGTGTGATGCACTGGTGTTTTGCATCCCACAGGAAGGTTGTGGATGTTTCCTACAGACATACTCAACCCATATCAGAGAAGGATAAACTCTCTCCAGTTCTTTGCACACAAAGAAGTCAAACAGAGGCTTGCACAGCCCAAGAAAGACTGGGAAAAGTGCACACTGAGCAAAAATGGAGTAAACCTCCAAATTAACAGCAGGAAAACAGCACCCAGGAGTAGTGCAGGATGGGAAAGGGAAGTGCAGATAATGGTTCAATAAGGAAAATATCTCAAAATCCTCTCCAATATGGAAAACAGGAAAAAAGCATGGTGTTACTTTTACAGCACTATATCAAGACCCACAGCAGGGATCAATAACATTTAATTAACTAGCAGCACTACAATTCTAAAATTATTAAAGTTAAGGTTTGCCTTTAAAAATGGGTAAGGTCACACTTGCAGGAATACAATGCCTCTCACTGCTTGATGTTCCCAACTTAATACTCCTAAATAGCCACTTTTCTATCAAAATCCTTGAATCATAGCTGAGCACTGATTAAGAGACCAATTTGTGTCTTTCTCTACATTATAATGCCATGTATTAGACTGCTGGGAACAGAGAGAAAAGATTACTCAGAACCTCCTTAGGCTCTGTGGCTGTTACATACAATTTTGATTTCCCAGACCCTAAGCAGCTTATTTCCTCTGACCAGGACTTCCACATGGGTTAGCAGCAGACCCCTGGAAATGTCTAATGAGATATCAATAGGAAAACCACATCAAATCTTAGCAATTATTTCCTTTTTCACTGTAGTTACACTACTGATGTGCCACTACTTGGAAGGGATATACATGCTACGTGAATGGACAATAAGGTAATGTAATGAAATGGGCAGCTCTGTGTAGACTAGAATATGGACAGCTCTCTTATAGACTAGAATAGTCTAATTTTAAATTATAAATATAGACATTACTCAAGCAAGCTTCACCTTTTATAGTTATCTCTTCATTTTAAATTACCGCAAGGTAACATGCATAGATGTTACCTACATGCTACATAAACATGATATTTGAATAAAAACCCATTGTAGCAAACATGTGCACTGAAAGTTGGCAAAACTGAGACAATAAATCAGCAGATTGAGTCATCACGAGGCCAGATTCATATCAGGTATCTCTTTCTCTACAGTTTTGGTTTTGTATTTTTAACTGTGGTACATCATCACCACTCCCCCCCACACACAGCCCTGAAGTTGCCTTTTTACAACACAAGTAAAAGTGACCTGCCTATTGCATTCATTTGAAGCCCCATTTGTTTATTTCCTTAGGAAAATAGAATTTTCCTGGTCAGTACAGCCCTCTAAGTGAAATCTGCAGCACAGCATGAACCCAGCATCGCCAACAGCAAGAGTGAAGCAACCTCTGGTCATCAAAGAATGCACACGGTTATTCAAATTATGGTTTGATTTTAAAGTTTTAATGGATTTCCCAGTTAAGTTATGCACATACAAAACATACCAAAAGGCACTGTTACACTCTGGGATGGAAGATAACAGTGGAAACACATCTACACATCTTTTACTTAGGAATATATTTGCAAAATATTGACATGGCAAGAAAGTTCATGTAATTAAAAAATAATGCAATACAAATGGTTGTGGAAATTTAATATTCTAAGCATGCCTTATTTCTTACTCCATTGGAAGTTGTTTTTTCTTGATTCAGATCCAGATGGCACAAGGTTTGCAAATAAACCAAAACACACAGCACTGGTATTTCAATAGCATGATACAAAAATAGTACTTTGGGACTATTAATAGTGTTGAAACAAAAATATTAGTGTTGGTATTTCATTAATATTTTCTGGAATGCTTAATGATTTCCAGGTTCTCTGTGATTTTATCTTGCTCTTTTTTGTTTAACTACTACTTTGTTCAATATAGGTAATAAATGTGTGACTCTCCAATGAAGTCCCTGCCTGGCACAGAAAGATGTTCATTTAGAATTAGTTAAAGTAGTTCATTAGAATGCAATTTTCCTTAGACAGCAAAAGAAGCAGGAGGGCACAGCAGCATCCTCCCACTGGTCTGCACTATCCAGTTCAGAGTGTAATTTTTTACCCCATCAGCCCTACTGGAAAAAGCCCTCTCAAGTTTTTACCCCCTATACTGGTATAAAAATCACTGATACTGGAGGAGAGCACTTGCCTTCACTCCCATTGTAGGTTTTTTGCCCCAGGCAGCTTTTCCCACTCTTTGCAGGAACAGTCTTGCAGTAGTGGCTCTTCCACTCTGCTGTGTAGCAATGAAATGTTGGAAAGGTCATCTCGGCTGTAATAGCTCTGCCATGTCCTTCAGATGTGCATGTCCCTCCCTGCCTCTGAAGGTTTTTGAATTTTTTATTACTAAAAGCCAGATTTTATTGAACTGAAGGAATTAGAAGAGAGTTTATGATATTTACAGAGGGACCTCAATCCACCAGGAACTACATGAAGTTGAGCAAGAAGAATTGCCAAAGGACATATGTTCATTCTCTGACTCCCTCAACCCAAGGACTGTGCTGTCTTTGGACAGCTTGAATACACAGCTTAGTTATGGACTCATGGCAGCTGCTGGCAAGCTCTGAGATCCTGGGTTACCTTTTCCACAGGCAGCTCCACACACATCAGGACCCACTGCTTCACCAAGAGAGAACGATGCTTCTGTCCAAGCTTGGAGCAAACTGATCTGGTGGAAAGAGAACATGTACCCAAAGGTCTCTGCATGCATTTCAGATATGCAGTAAATTTCCCATCAGCAATTCTATCAATCTCTCCCTGGTCATAGAGCTGTGTGGATTCTTTACAGATAAATAAGAATTAAATGTAAACTCCTCTCAGATGAGTAAGATATACAGGCTGTCTCACTGGGGCTCTGCAGCAAGCTTTTATATAAAACAGCCTATGAATGGATGGGAGAGAAGCTACTTCTATTTTGTGGAGATGCTTATCCCTGTCTGATACAGAAATATTATTACAACAGGGCCCAGCTAGAATTGTTCATAAAGTTCAGGATTTTATTTCAAGTGTGCCAGTCTAATTTCACAGAGGTACACATGAGTATATGACTTTCTGCAGAGACATGATGTTAGCCCAGTGATACTGAAATTTATTAAAAAGAAGTTCTAAAATAGCAATTTTACTATTTCTATTCCTGCAGAATGATATAAAACATTGTCAACATGAATCAGTTGGTTGATCTGGAGATTTTTGTTCATGAAGAATTCAGTTGTCTTTCACTGATGAAAGTAAAAGTGTGCACCCCTACCTCACCTGCTGAGAGCTGTGCTCCACATGCTCAGCACCTACCACCAGATTAGGGACCAAGATTTGGGCAGCTATGGGCACTCATGGATTTGGGGAGGGAGCCCTGCCAAGGCCTACGGGAGGACTGTTGGGGAGGGCCCATCAGAAAAAAGGATGCACATCTTAAATAATCAGCACCTGAGTTCTTCTCAGAACTTCAGAGGAAAGACAAGCAGGGTGCTAAATAACCAAACTGCCATCTCTGCACTCCTCCTGTTGCAAATTGAGAGCTTTCCATGACAGCCCCATTATTAACGCTATAAATCTGTTACACGTTTTATTCAAACATGCAGACAGGGATCCACAACCCTTGTGACAAGTAATTTACTTTAAGGGACCTTAGAGGAGAAACCTTGTAAATCAGTTTGCCATTTTAAAAAGGTAAAACTCTCAGCTTGAGATTAAATAACCTAAATTATTTTTCTATGTATCTTAGATTGGTGAAGAATTGTAGGTTTAAGAATTATGTTGAGATTTTATTAGTGCCTGAGACACTGGGATAGTTTGCTGCACTTGAGTGCTCCCTATACTTTGAAAAAAGATATCCAAAATAATTTATCATCTGTAATGTTTGCAACAAGCATTTGTTCTCATTGATCCTTTTCATGCACAAATGAAAAATAAAGATATGAATGCATTTTTCTGACACATGGCTTTTTTTCTTTCTGATCACGGAACAAAGAAATCTGATTCCTCTCTTCAGTCTGCAGAATAAACCCCTGAACACCAGGATTTCATATTTGAAGATGGCACATCCTGGCCTCTTCATCCTGGGCTAGAATAAAGACATTCTGGGTATTTTCCTTGCTCATCCCTGCATTTTCATCCCTGGAACCTACACTTGATTTGCAAATGTAACCAGTGAATAGTGCTCACACACCTACAACTTTGTGTCCACCTCAAAGAGTACCACAGCAGAAGAGCCATATATTAAGTTCCTAAACAGGATTTGATGAAGTTGCCACAAGTCAACAACAGCTAAAAAATGTGCAGGATTTTGTGCTTCACTCCATGCAGAATTGCAAATTGGGATGGTCCTCCAATTTATTTTTTTTGAAGATCTGGCTATTTATTCTCATTTGGCTATTTATTAACACTTATTTTTTATCATCATTTAAATTTTTATGAGACTTCATGGATGCCCAAGCAGATCTCCATCTCCCACTGAGAAGCCACTTAAAATCTGCTCTCACACTTCTGAATTCCCATCAGGTATTTATGTCCTTTTGGAATGTTTAAATGCACATGACAACATGATCTGTATCACCTGGTACTGTCCTCTAACTCTCCCTTGAACAAAGAGTGAGGGCCAGAAAGATGTTCTGGTTTTCAAAACTATATAAAAAATTATTTCAATAATTGTGCTACGGTAAGAAACTGCTTGGCAGGCAGAGCCAGACAGGCTGCAAGAAAAAATGGACATAAACCCATGGTCTTGAGAAGAACACAAAGGCTGTTCATTGCAGAGCATCCCTGTCTACAAAACAGCTCCCAAAACACACCACCAGCCATCACCTAAGGTCAGAACTTGGACAGACCATTAGGAACCATCTTTTTTTTTACCTTCTACATAAAACAGTAGTGGTAGGTACACATTACAATCCCAGCCTCACAGTAAACAAGAACAACTTTCATTTCAATAATTATATTTGCTGGTTTAAATGGAAAATGGAGAAGCAAAACCTTCTCCAGCTCAGTGCATGCCTGTGAACAGCTCGGCTCTCTGCAGTGTCATTTCACATTCACGAAATAAATGAAATATGTAATTGGAAAACTTGAAATGAATTTTAAACCCATTAGCAGCAGCATAATATTTACCCTAAATGCCAATGTTTCTCATGAGATAAGAAAAACACAGGGTCCTACAGCAGTGGTACTGTCCTGGAATGAATGAGAAGGGAGGGAGCAGCTGTGGGTTACGTTGCAGGCTCTCACCAACAGGGCTGGGATCAGGAGGAGAAAACAGGTTGCAATCCATACTTGACAAAGAATTCCTTACCAAAGAAAAAAATCCATTTATTTCTACAAGTTCTACAGAACTTCATTTATGAAATGACTATGCCACCAGATTGCCAGAGAGTGCTTTAGGTCTGTCTTCAGAGCTCTTGCCTCTACATCACCAAACGTTTCTAACAGAACCCATGATACAGACTCTTGCAAATAGATCCATGTTTGTGTAGAAGGTTTAAACAGGCTGACTTAGAATAATATGGAGAACTGCTGTATTAACATTAGGAATTATTCAAGTACCATAAAAAATGTTCACACACAAATACATATATGTACACCTATATAGACATAGTACTGTGCTGCAGCTGGCTATAGAGCATCCTAAGCATTAATTCAGACATCCAGAAACTCAGAAATTATATATTTCATTGCTGATCCTCACATAACACAATCAATCCGCTTCCTGATCCAAGAAAAGAGGCTTAAATCACGTTTTTTTCCCCACCAAAGTAACTATTTTTGGTGTCCAAAGGAGGCCAGGAGGAAAAACAAGGCTGGGAGATGGAAAAAGAAATCTCAGAAGAGCTGAGATCTTACCAGTCATCTCAGAGTAGGAGTCTTTGGTCTCCAGTCCTGTGCCAGTGGGGAATACAGTGCAGTACAATTCAGCAAACACCAATAAACCAAACAACACCATCCAAAAACCCCAAGGGGGGCACTGGTCTCAGAATACCCTGCCCAATGCCAGCCCCTATCATTTAACCCCATCTCTGCTGGGTGATGTTTTCTCTCTCCCCTGCTCAGCCCAGTATGAGAGATTCCTGTCTAGCACAGACAAAAACCCAACAGTGAGAGTTCAGCAGAGGCATGGACAGATGCTGACTCCACTGCTGTCTGATTGTTTACCAGGTACAGGCTGTTACAGCACCATGTACAAAATCATATGATGCTTCTCTCCACAACAGAGGGTCCCTGCACACTACCTGTTCTTGGATGCCAGGAAACATCTTCCCTAACCTGTCAATCCCCCTGTGTCATCTCCTACTGAAAACCATAGGCTGAACTTCTCCAGAAGAAATGTATCTATTGTATTACTAATGTAACCAGTAATACTAATCTAATGTATTACTGTCCTCATTTTTCCAATAAAGAAGTCTCTGGCAATGTCCTGTGAGGCACCACCTGGTCCTTTTGCAGCCCCCAGCAACACATGCTGAGCCCTCTGATACACAGAGCATTCAGCTCTGCTCCTTCCCCTCATCCTCATAAATCCCTTTGCAACTTGGAAAGAATATGTCCCTGCTGGGACTTGTACTAACCACCTTGTCCTAATCTTACAAGATTTCTCACACTATGCAAGCTACTGTCACAACATTTCTTTATTTTAACTATTGTTAAAGAATAAAAAAGAATGGTGTCATGTTGAATGAGACAGGATTTGAATCTTTATCTAGTGTTCAGTTCTGATATAAGAATGCTTCTAAGCTTCCTTTCCTGCAGCTTCACAGTAATTTTA
This sequence comes from Polioptila caerulea, assembly GCA_013397295.1. Classification (NCBI taxonomy): domain Eukaryota; kingdom Metazoa; phylum Chordata; class Aves; order Passeriformes; family Certhiidae; genus Polioptila; species Polioptila caerulea. The sequence continues at coordinate 322,138 of VYXF01001499.1, forward strand.
TTTCATGTAAAATATTTGCAGAAGATCCCCACGTGCCACTTACAAAATACTATCTCCACTGAATCAAGGCTTTACAAAGAGCCCAGTGCTGTGTGTAGTGCAGTGGATGTGACCACCCTGTCAGAAATGGTTCACATTCGTGCCATGCACAGAAGGAATTAACAATCCCACTAATTACAACAGGTAACGAATTTTAAGATATTTGTGATTATGTACTGTGGTGTTTTATGCAGGTCAGACCACCTGGGAAGAGAGTGTGCAGTGATGAACTGGGAACACTGGGATTCTCTCAGTGGTGCACACTTGCAGCATCTGTCAAGTGACCAGGAGATGTGCCCATGAGTAAACTCACCCCAGCTCACAGCAGGGCTGGGACAGTCTCCAAAAAGGGAGGAGGCAGAGCCAGCCATGCCAAGTACAAGTGAATTCTGCTGTTGTGTATCAGAAATAAACCCCACCACATGGTAACACCCAAATGTGGAGCTCAAGGAACCAGCAGCTGAGTCTGACAGAAGTTAAGAGGTGGAAAATTAAATCTGTCTCTTCTAAAAACATCTCTGACCTTTTAGACTGAGAAGAAGTTTGGATGTTTGGGTTGCACACAGAAGCAAGAAGACATGAACTGTACATTTGCATAAACAGGTATGGATATTAGTAGAGAAAAGGGTAAAGGTTAATGCAATCTGTATTTGCAAAAAAATCCCCTCTTTTTTCAAATTAAAAAATATATTTTAATATTTTAAAGTAGATCTGGTTCGTGTGTGATGGGCAGTTAATGCTGTATACTTATAGTAATAAATATTCCACAACTATGGTAAAAGGATAGGATGAACACACATGCCCCAGGGCTGCATTTGAATTTCTAAAATTTAAGACTGAATCAATTCTCTGTTTACAGCAATCTGCCCATTCCTGGAGGGACAGAAGTGTTCTAGTAAACTACAGTTGACACACACAATGAACAATTCAATTTCTTCATGATTCAATAAAAGATAATCTGAAAGGTGAAGTTCCCATTGCTGACAGCTGCCAGGTGAGAAAAGGGATTTGCTTTTATTAAAGACAGAAAAAGAACCAATAGGTTTTTATTCACTGGGATCTTAACAAATATATGCTGACAAGTTTAACATTTTAGGGGTTTTTTTTTGTCGTTAATTTTTGAGTATTGTCAGGGTAATTTTTCTTTTTTCTGTGAGGTTATAAAACAGCAGGGCCAGTTTGGGGGAATCTGGGATAGTGGAAGGTGTCCCTGCCCATGAATGAGAAGAGCTTTAAAGTCCTTTCCAACCCAAGCAGTTCTGTGATTCCATGACTTTGCTGTTGACAGTAATGAGCTGCTGTGCACAACAGATCTCATGGCTTTGACCTGTCCTGTTTGCTACTGTTACAATGAAGCTATAGGCCCTTCCACATGGCCATCCTATTCCAGGCCTACACACAGGGCTGCTTTTATACAATCACAAAACTCACACAAACATTAGTTTTCAAGAATTTTTCTCCTCCACTGCCACAATGGAGAGGTCCTCCCTCCCCACCCCGAGCACCCAAACTGCCAAACAAATCCTTGCAGAGCCAGCAAAGGAATAAAATACCATGAAGATGGGAAACTTTGAACTATATTAGGCTGTTATTAATGTTAAGTCCATGGCAAATCCATTAAGTCCTGTAAAACCCCATAAATAGCTTGCCAGGCTGTAAGAGCAGAATGGTCCAAATACCTTGTGCAGCAATTTATACTCCTATATAAAAGATCTGTTTTCTGTGTTAAACCTGTAACTAGAATGATTTAAAACTAAATTGCAAAATATACTGTGTTCTTCCCATTTCCCAGCTACTAATAATGTTGTTTATAAGGTATTAATCTCTAAGAAAAAAGGCAAATATTTTGGAAGTTCTCCAGCAAAAACTCTGTTTGCATCAATTAAAAAAAAAAAAAACCACAATCAAGCAACAAACCAGAATGAAGACCTCACTTTGAAACTGATAATATATAATGCTTGGAAACTGGCACTTCACCCTTTTACTCAAAATATTGCTGGACATCTGGAAGTTATTAGATACAGTAATAATTTCTACTTTGCCTCCAGTCTACATTTTTCCTCTGGGTCTCTCATGAAACATTTTTAATCCTATAAAATAGAAGCCTAAATCAAAAAATATCGATTCCAGGTATCTTTTCTTCTCTCCCTGTCTCAAAGCACTCTCTCTCTCTGAGCCCATTCAATGCATGGCTCCATTGCATACTCAGAGAGGGGCACACCATGATCCTGGATGTGCAAGACACAGAGTGACAGAATCCTTGGATTGGAGGGGTCCCTAAAGATAATCTCATTCCAATCCCCCTGCCCTAGGCAGGGACTCCTTCTACAATCCCAGGTTTCTCCAAGCCCTGTCCAGCTGGCCTTGAACAAGGGATGGGGCAGCCACAGCTTTTCTGGGCATCCTGTGCCAGGGCCATTGCCTTTTTACTTTTATCCCCCCAGAAAATTAACATGGCTGAAATGCTACTCCTTAAACAAACATGTAGGTGACGTTTCACAGACATAGAAATATTTTAAAGACAGTAAAGTGTGAAGGTAGGAGTCACAAAGAAGTCCTAAATCAGTCTTACAGTATTAACAGTGAAGAAATGGCAAAATATCATCATTTGGATTAATGTGAAACTTAGGTAGTTCTCAACCAACTATAAATATTAAAATCCTCATACATCTTCTCACAGTCCAGGTATAAATTATGACTACTTGGCCAAATTCCAGTTTAGTTAATTACAATCTCACATAAAATAATATCCTGTCTAATTTAATTGGAGTATGACATAATAGGGGATTTATATTAATCAGAAAATTCTGGAATAATAATTCATTTAAGGAGCAATTTCATTACAGAATTCTATTAGTGGCAGTTTTTTTCTTATTATATTTTTGCAGTGATCTGTCTTTGGGTTTTATATGATTCGCATTCCTGTAGCACTTGAGTATCTTCTATGTGAAATCAATAGCAATATCAAACCCCATAGCTGGATAATGAAGTTTCTAAAATGACAACAGAGCTGAGATCTCTAGCACCCTTGTTCTCTTCTGCTGTCATTTTAATTTCAGGTTTTTGCTTGTGTGGTTTTCTTCATGTTGTTTTGTTGTCTTTTTTTTTTTTTTTACAACCTCACAAACACTTGTAAAAGAAAAAGAAGTCTTGCAGAATCTGACATCAGATCTGATGCCTGGAAAGTGTTGTGATTTTCTGTCATGGAGCTTTTAACAAGTGGCTCAAATCCCTAAACAGCAACCAAATCACTGCTGAAGCCAAGAGAACGGGGTGATGGAGTGAGAGTTTAAAGAAAGGGGGAGAACACATGTTGACAACACAGAACTGGAAATTAGTTCACAGCAGCAAAAAGAAGCAGGGAAGAGACTGCCTGACATTACTGCCCATGACAGCTGTGTGGTGGCCACGGGTCAAGGTGAGCATGGCACCCTGTGTCTATTCCAGACAGACAGTGGCTGCACACCAGAAAAACTCCACTGGTTCCAGCAGCATTGCCAGTCCAGTGATGTTACATGTTCCTTTGCATTTAAACACCTCAAAACAGCATCAGTGCATCAAATTATGCTCTTTGGGCGTGATCCTATGGGGATGGGTGCATGGATGACAGCCCTGATTCAGGGCAGCACCTGCCTGAAGAACCCAAGCCCCTGACATTCACTCTGCTGCTGGGCTGCCTATTACACACCTGACACACAAAACCGGGGCTCCAAGCTAAAATTCTCATCCACATAAGGTTATCAACCCTTTAAAATATCTGGCCAAGAGGCTCCCAGTGCTTTGGGCAGTCAGTTCCCTTCTGTGCCTGGCTGGGCACAGGCGTCCAGCCTGAACCATGCATAAACCACAGGCTGGGCAATAAACCCCCAGGATTTGTGTGGCTCAAGTAAATAAATGCAACCCAGAACAAGTCTCTGCTATGGGAAGTCCACAGCTGAAGCAAAAGCTTGGTGACAGCAGGTAGCAGCACAGAGTGTGCTGGGAGTGGCATGGCTCCCACTCCAGACACACATATTCCCCTTTTATTTAATGCTGGGAAAATAAACTTTATTATAGGAAGAAGCTTGGATAATTTCTTCACTGAGGTTAGATGTTTCTTTCTTTGACTACACTGACTGCTACCTCCAGCAATAATGCCTTAAATCTCCCAGGGCAGAGTTTGATGGCACAGTAATAAAAATGTCTGTGCCCTGTTTATACCTCAGGTGCTCCCCCTGCAACAGCAGTGATGAACAACATGTTTGATTTCTTCCTAGTATGGAAACACCCTTGCCTGTCATCCCCATTTGCTCTTGGTTTCTCTCCTTTACTTTCATTGCTGGAAAAGCAGATTTTACAGTTTGCAGGGTGTGGCTGGCATCTCCCAGAGGGTTGGCACACAGCCATCAGCACTCTGGGTCACTGAGACACCTCTTTGTGCAAGGCTTTCTGCAGATCTGCCCACCTGAAAGGGCATTCAGACCACATCTCTCCAGCGAAGAGCCCTGAACATCATTTCTCCATCTTGACTACACAGCTCAAATTCCCATCCCGTGAACATCAAGTAAGACAAGAGGATTCTGGCCCCCGGGGAGCCCAAAGCCCTAATTTCATTTCACTTAGCCTGCAGTCACAAGATTTTTTTTTTTTCTGTTCAATTGTGGATGTTAGCATTAAGATATATGGCCTGCCAAATATGTTTACATGACTTTTTTGTCCCCATCATCACCAGGAGAAAGCACACAGGATCTGTCCAATCTATCTAAATAGAGATGGGAGGGAGCTGGGAGGACATTGCAGCATTTAATGAACCAGTAAAGAACTGAGGCTTTCTAAAGAGATGATAGACACTAAATAAGTAAATAAAAAATGGCAACAATGGCCTGAATGTCTAATTACATTGTCACCATAGTCCTATTCAAATCAGTTGTATATGCTTATTCTCTCTGGTTTCTAGGCAGACACAAGCAATCCTTAAATGACACAGTCCTCCGACTGAAGAACTGCAGAATTTTATTAGAAATATAAAAATCTACAAAAAAAGCTGCACGGGTCCATAGGTCACCTGTTACCTGCCACCAGAGCAGAATGGTGCATCTGAAACATGTGATGAAGGATGTGGGAGAAGATATCCCACCTCAGCCTCAGGACACATCACACCCTGAAGGTTCTCACCATCCCCTTAGCTTGGATGTCCAAGCACAACCAGTATTTACTTTTTCTTGTGTAATATATCCCTTATGTGATTAATTAAGGCCACAAAAGCATGATGGGAAAGCTGCTATCTCATTTGGTGAGATAACAGACAAAGGGAAAAAAAGACAGAGGAAACAATCTACTGTTGTTGGGATTGTAGATATATTTAAGAAAGAATAGGGAAAACATTCTTGAATTTCCTTGCTACACAATGCTTCGGACAGCCCACCAGCCAACTCCACTGTGTGCATTCTTTACCAAAACAGGGGCACAGACCCAATCTCTATGCAAGCATGCATAAAATGGATCCTGAGAAAACCACAGAAAGTTGTTCTACCTGAAATCACTCAAAATAACTGGTTTTAGCTTAACTTCAAGCTACCAGAACATCCCATGCTTATATTTAAGTGTCATATTAACCAAAAAGAAGTAATGAAATAAGAACTGGTTTTTACTTATTTCAATTAGTCCAACCAGGCTGAATCCATCCAAAAGGTTCATGGAACCCGATTTCCAACTTTCATTCTTTATTTTCTGCATGACATGATGCAGAAATTCTGAATGTATTGTCACAGAGCACTTAGCACTGAACAAGTTTAGATGACTCTAAAGTTTCAATCAGCTTCTAAGAACACAGGATAGCATCTGATTGCAGTGTGTAGTTTAGCTTAATAAAACAATACCCAAAGTCAAGTGGTTTTCCAAACTCCCTGTTTTCTCTACAACATGTGAACAACCAGGGCATGATTCTTGCCCTGAGGATTCTGTGGTGTGAAAGACTTTGCCATGTTACAACACACACCAATTTAACATAACTGTGTCTGTTTTATTTTCCTCTTTGAGGAGAGAAAAATAGGAGAAAAAAAGAAAATAGTTTGAATTGTATTATTATGCAAATGCAGTAAAGATAAACTCTGTCCTCTCTTAACATATTTCTGCTTGCCCACAGGTATAATAAAGAGCTGACTACGGAAAGCTTTTCATGCCTCCAAGAAAAGAATAGACTAAAAGAGAAATTATTTCTCTAAACAATTCTAAGCAGTCAATTTGTTAGGCAACAATGCAAGTTCCCCCTGCTTGGAGCAACAGAGCAATATCAACAAGGCTGCAAGCTGCCACATGGGCTGCATCAGGATTAATTATTTTATATTACAATGTCTGGAAGTAGGGAGAGCAAAAGAATTAAATAGGACTTCATGTTTTCAGCCAGCAAGGGTGCTGTCCAGCTGGTTGGCTTCTGTAAGTGAAGAGACAGCTTAAAGGAAGACAAATCTTCCTCCCTGGCCATATGGAACCTCTTGGAATCTGAATGTTCAACAATAAGCAAAGCAGATCTGAATGGCTGGAAATACAGCTGAGGTGAGACATGTTTAACTTGGACTGTGGGAACTGCTTGAACTCCTATTTTCAAAAATCTTTCAAGAAATAAGAACAGATGATTTATAAATGTCCTGTGAAAAACATTATGTCCTACCAGGGAAGGTAAAACATGGGCTACTGCCAAGTCATTCTGCTCTTACTGTTATTACAAACTAACAGTGAGAAAGGAACTTAACAACAAACATCTGAACATCTGATTATGCTTAGGAAAGAGTGTCTCAGCACTGGAACTGAAGCAGTTTTGATTTTTCCAGCAGCAGTCCAAGGTAGGTTGACTTTGGCATCTAAGATGATGTGAGCTCCCAAGGATGCCCTCTGCCTGTGGGAGGTTTGGCAGGACCTTCTCACCAGTGTGTTCCCCCAGGAACAGTGTGTGGGCCCAGGCAGTGAGCTTATTCTTCAGTGTTCCCCTCACCTCAGACAAAAATGAATTTTTGCTTCCTTTTCAGTTGCTTTTAATGATATTTGGCACATTTAACACTTTTGCCTCTCAAGAAATGTGACTGAAACTAGTACATAGACCCAACAATTTTAGAAGTGGGAAGGAGAGATGAAGCAAATAGCTACCTGGCAAATGCATGAAAGTGATCAATACTGAAATACTGCTGTCAGATCCTGGATTGAACCTTTCCAGACAGCCCATCAAGCTGGAGATGAAGGCTCCTTCCCACCTGCTGTAGGAGAGCTTGCTCAGAAATAGGAATAAAATCTTTTGTCCTTATTTGCTGTTTCCAGCCAGGTAACGTGATGGAAAAAGACCCATTGTTTGTACTGCCCTGCCATGGCAGGTGATGTAAAGGAATGTTGCTGTTTTTAAGAAGAATCCTCTATGAGGGAAATGACAGGTGATTCACTTCTATAAATTCAGGTTCACTGATTTAAGGACACAGAGCCTTAGAGTACAGATGCTACTGCATTCTCTTTCTTACCATGTTCTGCAAGAGATGCTATTTTTCTGGGAGACAGGCTGGACAGTCCCATATTCTGCAGGGCAGAGTTACTCAGTTCTGCCTCAGAGGTTTTTCCCACAGATCCTTTCTTCATCTGCTCCTGCCACTATTTCAGCAGATTTAGCTGCAGAAGAGGGTAATACAGCTGTTCTCAGATACCACAAATATTACCCTGCAACAGCTGGGGGAACCAGGCAACTCCTGAGTGGCTGCAGCCATGAGTATCCAGTGCAGATGTGCCACTAGCTCACCTTGTGCTACAGCTCTGGTCCCACAGAGTCTTGCTTAGTTATGAAAACCAGGAACTGCCTCTTTGCCTTCTTCCACACAACCAACCATCCTCTCCTTGCTCCGACCCTGTCCTGTGAGGTTGCTCCTGTCCTTTCCTGAAGGTGCTGTCTGGAGGGAGCAGTCCCCATGTCCTCCTCAACATTCCAAATCAGAGAGACATGCCCTAACTCTTGGTGTTCATCCAGGATCCAACACTCCTTTTTCTGCATGTTCTATAAACTTAGTCTGTATCCTCCCCCATCAGCAGAGCTGCTTTGTTCCCAACACATAATACACAGTTTATTCTTTTCTATAAAAATGAAACAATACCTTCTCTTGTAAAAAATTTCTTTCATGGTCCAAGGCCCTCTAAATTTTATGATCACAATTATGTTACCTATTACAATGAAATAATGGCATTTAAATAATTGGAAAATCTTCTGCCTTAGGGTTTCTTTCTATATCTGGCGAGAGAGGACTTTGAGAGGAACCACCTACAGCAAACACACTGCTTTTAAAAATCCAGAGCATGATCCTTTATCAAGTTTATAAATCACTCCTCAGCATTACCATCATCTCCAGTCCCTGTGTGTGACACACGAGTGTGGCTGTCTCACTTCAGGGAGAGATGAACAGTGCTGGTGGCAGAAACTCCCCTGGACACCCAGCTCTGCCAGCAGCCTCGGGGGGAGACAGCAAGGTCCATTCTGGGGAGAAGTCACTCTGAGGCACAGTGAAAGTGAAGTATTCTTCAAAAGTTTCATTTGAGCTAGAAGGCAGCCAAGAGCAGAAAAAACTGCGATGCTCAGCATGGAAACCCTTTGCAGCAGTGAGTGACAATGTCCTTGTGAGGGGATCTGTGTCTGCCAGGGCCACGGCTAGCACTGAGCATCCCTGCTCTCAGTGGGAGCTCCCTGGGCCAGGGCCATCTCCAGGCACTGGCCCTGCTCCAACTCCAAGGACAGATCCCAGTAGCTGCCTGTTTGGTGCTGGCTGCATCTTTATGGCTTCTGATTTCATCACTGGAGGGCAGAAAAGCAAAATGCTGAATACTATTAAAAACCCACACAACAAACCCTTTCCTGAAACTGAGGGGCTAAGTCAGACTGACTGGGCACCCAAACCCTCCCTCTTGTCTGGCCCTGCTGTCCTGTGGCACAAAGGGAAGCCTGAATCCCATTTAACAGAGACTGATTACTCTCAATTCTAGGAAAGCATTAGGCTCAGTGGAAATGTGTAGCTATGACAGAGAAGTGGTTGATCCCTTTGCTGCATTGAATAAACAAAAATTGAAAAAGTAATTCACAAAGATAGGAAGACCAAGAAATTTCTCCAGTAGTGTAATAAATATTCTTAGTCATAGTTTGCAATTTTAGAAATTAAGTCTTCATAACAGAAATTGCAAGGAAGTTACCCAAATAGGTCTTGCTGTTTCCAGAAGTTCTTCAAATAAATTTCAATGTGTTTGCTCTACAAACTCAGACTCTAACCAATTTCTTCAGGTGATGGATAAAGTCCAAGGAAATTTCTTGTCATTTTGGTTTAACTAAAACCCTGAGATCTGATGAGATTGTAATGTTGACATTGTACCAGTGTTCAAGCATACAAAATCCTGAAGACTTTATCTAATATATTATTCTATCCTTCACCTAGTAGAGGACACAAGAAGCACCACTCCCACAGCTACAGACCACACAAATCAACACTGACCAGAAAGCCCCTGTTTTTTGGCAGGGGCATTTCCATGTGGCTGACCCCAACCTCCACTGTCATGGGACAGGCTACCAAAGGGGTGAGCAGTTATGAGAAAATTTCATAATGTGAAATCTGGATATAGTTCTTGATGTGCTGCCCAGCTAATTCAGAGAGAAACAATTCCTGAAGCATTTGTTGCATCAGGGAGATGCTGTCCATCTACTGGAGCAGGGATACCTCCCATCAGAATCTCTCCTCAGAAATCAGCAGAGCTTGCAACATCTCATTCACTTGGACAAAATCCCACCATTATTTCCACATCTAAGGCTGATGTGGACATTTCTAAGAAGTTTGTAGCACAGGAATGAGTTAATGTGTAACTTTTTCACGTGCAGAGCCAACGTATTTCTTTCTGCACTGGAGAGCACAGGGACATCAGAGACAGCCCACAACCGGAGGAGGACACAGCAAGTCCTGCAATAGATATATTTAGGATTTAAAATGGTGAAAAAATGTGGTTTTTTCTTACTCGGGATAGAAAGAGATTTGTGAGATAAGAGAGAAAAGTTACCCTTGACTTTTTCAGCTTTTCAGCACCTGTGAACTGAGATGAAGAAGATTGAAGAGAGATGCTATAGCCCCTTACAGCTGAGATCCATCTTCTGTTGACCCAGAATAATTTCCAAGCAACAAAGGAAACATCTCTTGGACACTCATAGAACCTTTTCATGAATTATGCAAGGACAAGGCTTAGAAATACCATAATTTGCCAAAACAGAAATCGTTCCTGTTCCTCTTGTGCCTTAATTTGAAAACCTTTCCCTTCATTTCCATCAGAGTAGAAAGAGTATAGGAAAAAACAGGCTAATTGAGAAGAGAAAGCTAGGCATGTGAAGATGGGGGTGGAGACGCTGGTGGCCCTGGGCAGGCAAATTCTGTGGCCCTGGGTGGCAGCGAGAGGGCACAGGAAACCAGCAGGCTGCAGGATGGGATGGAATGCCACGTGGGACCCCCTGATCCTGCACTGTATTAGCCTGCTGAACGTAGGGAGGGAGTAAAAAAACATAAATTAGCAGCTTCTCTTTTTCCCTGGGCTGTTTTGCCTGCATGACTGTTACTGGGTTATTTATTTATTTTTAAGGCAGGCTGCCCTGGTGATTGATGTCTTGTTGATTTTATGGAGTGGGCAGAAAAAAATGGGTCAAAAGAGACTGCAAATATGTATAGAGAGGTGAATTGTGACACAGGAAAAATTCGCAAGTAAATGAGATTTTAAAAAATGATTAAAGTTACAGGCGGGGACAACCATCACCAGACCAGGTTGCTCCATCCAAGCCCCGTCCAACCTGGCCTTGAACTTCCAGGGTTTGGACATCCACAACTATTCTGGGCAGCCTGTTATTCCAGCTGACAACTGCAATAGGCAAGAACTCTCAGAGCATGCAGAATTTGTATTTCAACCACAAACCTGATGCACAACAGATTTACAAGAAGTAACACACCTCCAAGTCAGACACTGCTGGGTTTGCTGGAGACTGGGCATATCAGCTGGGGGCAACCATGCAGTCCCCACATGACCTGGGGTCACAATGGCTCTGATGGCACAACCACCAAGAAGACTAATTAGATAAAACAAGAAAGTGAAAAGAGAAACAGTGAGTCTCAGATAGCACTTCCACTTCTCTGTACAGGTGCTACAACAACTGCAGCATTTACTGGGCTGCTTGCAGAGCTCAGCACCAGTTACCTCCACTGCACTGAAACACATCTGTTATTCCAAGCAACTTAAAATGGACTTTATCTGACAGATTTTGATGCTAGAATTTTAAATTAGCTGGGCCTCACAATCCAGTTCCTATGGGGCATCATCCACAAAAACTAATAACAAAAGCAATAATAACCATAGGAAGTCAAACATCCCCACAAGTCGTATAACTGCTTCATAAGATATTTCAACCTCTTCTATGAGCAACTTGTATCTGTTCCTCCGAGTAAATTATCCAGTGGGCTGACATGAGACATGTAATGAAATTGCTTTGCCACTGGCCCTGTTGATTTTTTTAAAGTTTCTTTCATTATAGGAAATTAGTGGATCACTAACACTTAGTAAAGCACTTTTTGTTTCACGGGGCACTTGCAGAGCCTGATGGGAGATCTGCCCCTCAGAGGGTGACTGCACAGGAGGATGAAGGTGATGGCTCAGTACAGCGTGGTACCAAGTCCCACAGCCTTCCTTTTCCCTTCCTCCTAGGAAATTACACCTGCCAAGTCTTCTCTTGCCTAATGTTTAACAAAAGGAGTGCTGATCAATGATGGCTCAGAGCTGCTGATCCCCTCCCAAGAGCCAGAAGAATGAAGCTAACCTGCCACTTTCTTTTTTGTTACTTGTAAAGCTCTTGGACACATGATGCCCGGTGCAGGGCAAATCTTTTATTCCTCAATGTCCGCTGTTAAAGACTTCTCACAGAGCAGGAATCCAACAGTTCATTACTTCTATCTGCTCAACAGACATTTGACATAATTGTACTAGTGCCTCCCTGCAGGGTTTGAAAAGTGAAATCTGAAAAGTAGCTTTTTGCCATTGGTTTATGTGTTTGCCCAAGCCCTGTTTATGTACTGGAATACAAACCACGTTATTTGCAGCTCATATAATTTGTTTAATGCACTGTGTTCAGAGGCCACCTGTGCTAATGCATCACAGCAGTAAGTGGGTTACACTCACCATGTTTGAGAAAGGAAAAAGATATATTTTCTGAGCCAAATCCCTCCCTCAATGCATTTGTTTTCACTGAATTCAACTCAGAGAGGCTGCAGGGTAAGGGATAGAGGGGAGGGGGGCAGGGAGGAGACACTAGCTGTGCTCACCTGGATGGCAGCAGCCAAGTTTGTTCTTTTCTGTGCTAAGCATCCCTCTCATTCACGGATAATGCCAGAGGGATGTGCTGCTCTCCAGAGGAGTCTGTGCATTAGCAGCACCTCCAGCGCCCACACTCTGTGTTTCTGCCAGGTCAGTGTGTTTTGCTATTGCCAAAAAACTCCTGCCTGCCAAAGAAAATGCATTCCCATTCTTTTTGAGAGCTCTTTGACTTGGTGGGTGTCCATGTAGCACGGCAAGATGAATGCACACCCCGTCCTGAGACTAACCTGTTTTCATCTTCCATTCAGCTACAGTCACTGCATGTCAATGTATTAATTACAATCCACAGTGCCTCTTCATCCCATTACACTGAGACATTCAATAAATACTGATTAACATATTGGAGTCTTTCCATGAGTGCATCTTGGAGTGAATGGGTTCATAAAAATACATCTTAAAACAAAATAAGGAGGACAATAACAATTCTGTAACAAATTTAGCCTCATATACATCTCATATTTTAGCAGATGATGGCTTAGCAAATTGCATTAAAAGTCACAAAACTCTCTAGACCTGCCAGAAGATACACTACACATCTGAGCAGACTCCAAGGCCAGTCTACCTAGTAGACACACTTGAATTCTTTGTCCTTAAAACTGCACTGAATATAGAGTAATGGTGAAAAAACCCAATAATAATTAGTTTTTGAATAAGTGGAGATGTGCTAAAACAGCCAAAACATACCTCCATTTTATACCTTCTTAAAAGTGTAAATTACCATATGGACTGTTGCAAAGGCTGGAGATGAATTTGGGGGCTATCAGAGTTATAGGAATTAAGGATAGACAGGGCAGACTTTTATGCTGTTTTCTGTGGGAGAATCTGGCACAGAGCTTTTTTTGCTGCTACAAGAAACTGCAGTCCCCTGAAGAGACTGAAGGCAACCACCTCCACTACCAACAATGACCAAATGCAACCAGGTGCTGTCACTTGCTCTGAAATACCCTTGCCTCCAGGTCCTACAGGAATGTAAACCCTACCTAGTGATGCCTGCATATCAGCTACAGATGCCAGGACTGAAAAGTTTTTGTTGGGTATTTAGGGCAGAAAAAGGAGTTTTGGTTCCAGCTGGTTTAATCTGTTGATGAATCTGGGTTTTCCTGCTGCAGGAGGATGAGAGATCCATGCCTCTCACCCCAGCCAAAGTTTTCCTGTTTCCCAACAGGAAATCAAAGCATCTTAAATCTTACATCTTAGCAGATTAAAGAAAAACACATCAGCATTCTAAGAACAAGAAAGAAATTGTACTCCTGTCCTGTAAATTAGGTCTAGAACAATGGTTTTTTTTTTAGTCCACTGTTGTAAACTGCAGGAAATTGTATCTTTACATGTGGATTTATCCCCACATTAGTCATCCTCTAGAGGAGCCTTTTCCCAGATGTGTAAAGCACCAGGTTCTTGGGCAGATGCTGAGTAGCAGGTGACACAGCATATCATTCTGTTTCATCACACAAACATTAACAAATGTTTTTCCTCCCAGTTTTCCTACAGGAAGTGCTAATGGACAGGTTAAACACCACCAACAATATTGAGCAGTGACCAGCAGTAGCAAGATGCATTTCCTCTCATCAGCTTGCTAAGGGCTCCATGCACAGCTCCTGAATTTTCCTGACAGAAATGATGTCTTTTCCCCATCCCAGCAATGGGTTCCTTAGATCAACAGCCTTTCGGGAGTGAGCAGAATGTAAAAGTGAGACATTTGTGCAGGAAAAGTTTTATGAGCTATCAAATAATGGCTGTGAGACCTTATATTAAAATATGCGTATATGTGTATTAAATATATGCATGTATTGCTGTAAAGGTTGGACTTGATGATCTTGGAGGTCTTTTCCAACCTTAATGATACCATGAAAAACAAACAGTGCAGTGACAGTGCCTGACCTTGGCCATACTGTGTCAGGACTGGTGACAGCTCTTGGGTTTTCACAGATAAGGGTCAAACTAATCCAAGTTTTTTTTTTTTCTCCTACAAGTGGACAGCAGGAAAGCAGCCCTGGCTGCACGTGGAGCTTCAGCAAAGGACTGTGATTGATGATGCCACTTCTGGCAGCCCAAAACACTGGAGAAAGCTGAATTTTCTCCATTATTGCAACAAAGCATGAACAAAATGGAGAACCAGGTCACAGAGCCAGACAGGAGAACAAAACCACATAGAGAGTCTGTCTGGGCAGCATTTTTCAGGAAAATCTTCAAAATCAGTCTGTACCTGAAAGCAGTTCCAGCAGCCAATCCATCAGACCAGAGCCCTGCCCTGACACTACAGGAAATCAGGATATGGGAGAACCCTGCAAAACACAGTTCATGTCAAAATACACTCTGAAAGGGTATTTGAAATGTTACCCTGGTCTTTCAAGCTCTCAATTCCCTCATTTAATTTCACAATCAAAATATGTACATATACTCCATGAAATCCCAGGGTGAGGATATTTTCCTTCTCTTTTGACTCCACTTCTTTTTGGTGTTTTGCTGTGTAATCATTGCCATTCGCATTCCCTGTTCCATCACCTTCTGTATTCCCCTCCCCAGCAATTTTTGGGGCTGTGGTCTATGGTGCTACTAATCAATGCTGGGTTTCAGCTGGCCACAGGCAGGACACCATTCCAAGTGCTTTACTTACCATTCCTAGTGATCTTTACTAGTACATTATTCAGGTTTATAAGATGAACAGAATGACAAATTATAGAGAGACATATACTTAGCTTATTTCCTTTTTTTTCCCTTGTGTTAAATCACAGTCAAAAATTACTTCTCTAAGCAGCAAGTTTCAAATAACACTGCTGGAATATCAGTGTCTGGACTGACATGAAAGCTACAGGAATCTAAGTGTGGCATGAAGCATGACTTCAGTAGTGCCTGTACTTGTTTGCAAAAAGAGAAACAAAAATTCTGCAGATGAATTTTATGTATTGCAGATGGATGAGCTGACAGCAGGAACAGGGCTTGAGAGGCACAGCAGGGCTGAGCTCACCCGTGTTTATGTCTATTGATGGCTCTTGGTATTCCTTCTGAAGTTTGGATCATCAAGAATCTTGAGAATGAGTTTTTTATGGTGGTGCTAAAGAAAAATATTAGCAACAGCTGAGTTTTGCCTCAAATCCTGATGCCATTGAAAGATCTCTGAAGCTTTTTCACCTTTTTTTTTTGGTAAAGGCTAGCACCCTTTTTTATTCCTTTTGGAAGTATTAAAGCAGAACCAACCTTTAAGTTCAGCTTATTCAATTTTCTACTGCTATTCTTTTTTTAAAGTTTCTATCTGGGCATCCTGGATTTGTCAAGGAGATTTTCTCCTGTGAAGAACATGAAATAAAACATCTCAGCTGTGGCTCTCCATAAACTGTATCACTGCACTGGGGATATGTACTGTACTCGATAATTTTCTGATGGCTGTTCTGGCATTTTGATTACAAAATTAGCACTGCAGCTCTGTAGTGCTGTACAGTGTCAATAAAGTCTGTCCTAAATGAACTAAGAACTGGCTGATGGACAGGCTCTAAAAGCATCTTTCAGAGGGACTCACTCAAACAGGGCTGTTTTGAGAGCCATCCAAAGCCCAAATCTGTTCAACATCTCCATTGAGATCTGGAACGAACACAGAAATCCCAGCTGACACTTTGGACACCTGAGAGTGATGCAGGGGGAGGCAGGACTGTTGTGCTGAGCTTTTGGGCTTGGCCACAACCTGCGTCTGTGCAAGGTGCAGCACTTAAATATAACCATGTGTACAATTATGTATCAAACAGTGACCACAGGGGCCAGGAGCAAGGAGAGCAGGGCAGAAGTAGGAAAAGGAAACCAGATGAGGTCCCTAATCCTGGGAAAAGGGTCAGTAAGTGACAAAACACACAACAGCAGCATGATCTCTACCTGGATGATGAGGAAAGTCATATGAGAGGGGAAGGGTAATAGAGGAAGTTTCATCCTCTGTACCTACTCTGTTGGGACTGAGGCTGTGCTAGGTAATTTTATTTTTTTTTTTAATATATCATGGAACATTTTTGTCCTTAAAAGCTATGAATCTGCTCAGCCAGTGGAAGAAAAGATGAAGAACATGTAAATGGAGAAGCATCCATGAGGTGCCTTACTGTAAAGGCAGACAAGACCATTTACAGCAGCTCTCCTCAGATGAAGGCAGATTTTGAAAGGAAAATAAAAGTCTAGCAATTACCCACTCAGAAATACACGGAGAGAAAACAAGAAAGAAGAGGAAAACTGAGAAGCTGTGGCTGCGGCCTGTATGTAATAAAACAAGATGTAGCTCAGGATCCTACTGTGTCACGCCTCTGACTTCATGTGAAGTCTTAGACATTGAAAATGTAATTTTGCCCATTTTTAACAAAAAGTCATTTTTGCTTCATGAAAATATTGTATTTTCTTCAAAACTTCTCTAGAAAGAGAGAATAGGACTAAAAAGTATAAAAAAACACCAAATATAAAAACCCAAAACAACACAAAGTTTGGGTCCAATTTTAATTCAGAAATGGCCTCTGGTTTTCCAAGACCCTAAGGAAGCCACAGAAACTCCTGCAATTCTTCATTCTCAGCTCAAGAAAATGAAAATTTTACTTTTTAGACTCCTAATGACATGACTTGAAAGTGCACAGAGAATCACAAAATCCTTTAGGTTGGAAAAGCTCCCTAAAATAATTAAGTCCAACTGTTACCCCAGTACTGCCAAGGCTGCCACTGAACCAGGTCCTCAAGTGCCACATCTACACATTTGTTTAATGGTTGATGGTAACTCAACATGTACCTAGGACTGTCAGCCATTCTATGATTTCACCAATATTTGTATGTGCTCTTCACTGACATAATTCTGTGTTTGCAAGTAACCCAAAATACTATTATTTGTGCATGTGAAATTGCTTCAGTGAACACTGCTGGCGCAGATCAAATAACTTTTTGAGAAATGGTATTTGCCTGGTTTATGCGCCAGTGAGTCACTCATAAATACTTATAAATATTTAAATATTCTAGTCCTGCAAGAGTGTGTGTAGACATTTGATATGGTTTGTACTACATCACCTCTGAAGCACTACTCCACATGGCAATTTCTTGCATTTAAAACCAAGATTAACAAATCAATGCACCCTGAAAAACATTTGAAGATCAACAGTACATTGTCTTCTAGTGAGTTTTCTTTGCAATTTGTAGACAATAGATTTCCAATAACAACTTGTAATTAAATCACTTTCTCTTATTCAGTTGTTGCATATTAAAACTGTTGACATTTTACAGATGGTATCTTTGGAAATGAGAGATATGAACAAAGGGGAATGGCTTTAAATGAAAGATCCTGGCTTTAGATTGGATATTAGGAAGAAATTATTTCCTGTGAGTGTTGTGAGGCACTGGCACAGCTGCCCAGTGAAGCTGTGGCTGCCCCATCCCTGGAAATGCTCAAGGTTGGATGGGGCTTGGAGCAACCTGGGGTAATGGAAGATGTCCCTGTGGCAGGGGGTTAGGAAAAGATGAGGTTAAGGTCCCTCCCAACCCAAACCATTCTGTGCTTCTCTACTGGAAAAAATACTGGAGTCTGGCAATTGACACTTGAGTGTGCAAGTTCTGGCATGGAAACAGCCAAACCAGCGCCAGGCACCCTCCCTGGCTCCCCATGAAAAAAATCTGGCCTCTATTCTTGACATGAAACCACAATCATTCTAACCACATCTATGTTTACTATTAATCCTGCTAAAATTTTATTTGAGGAGGCTCTCTTCATTGAAGTAATAATGCCAAAATATATCAAGTGGGTAGAGAAAAAAGCTGAGCAGGAGCCCCGATTAAATGAATTAATGTCT
>VYXF01001499.1:340873-426702 GCA_013397295.1 Polioptila caerulea
TTTGTTTAATGGTTGATGGTAACTCAACATGTACCTAGGACTGTCAGCCATTCTATGATTTCACCAATATTTGTATGTGCTCTTCACTGACATAATTCTGTGTTTGCAAGTAACCCAAAATACTATTATTTGTGCATGTGAAATTGCTTCAGTGAACACTGCTGGCGCAGATCAAATAACTTTTTGAGAAATGGTATTTGCCTGGTTTATGCGCCAGTGAGTCACTCATAAATACTTATAAATATTTAAATATTCTAGTCCTGCAAGAGTGTGTGTAGACATTTGATATGGTTTGTACTACATCACCTCTGAAGCACTACTCCACATGGCAATTTCTTGCATTTAAAACCAAGATTAACAAATCAATGCACCCTGAAAAACATTTGAAGATCAACAGTACATTGTCTTCTAGTGAGTTTTCTTTGCAATTTGTAGACAATAGATTTCCAATAACAACTTGTAATTAAATCACTTTCTCTTATTCAGTTGTTGCATATTAAAACTGTTGACATTTTACAGATGGTATCTTTGGAAATGAGAGATATGAACAAAGGGGAATGGCTTTAAATGAAAGATCCTGGCTTTAGATTGGATATTAGGAAGAAATTATTTCCTGTGAGTGTTGTGAGGCACTGGCACAGCTGCCCAGTGAAGCTGTGGCTGCCCCATCCCTGGAAATGCTCAAGGTTGGATGGGGCTTGGAGCAACCTGGGGTAATGGAAGATGTCCCTGTGGCAGGGGGTTAGGAAAAGATGAGGTTAAGGTCCCTCCCAACCCAAACCATTCTGTGCTTCTCTACTGGAAAAAATACTGGAGTCTGGCAATTGACACTTGAGTGTTGTGAGGCACTGGCACAGCTGCCCAGAGAAGCTGTGGCTGCCCCATCCCTGGAAATGCTCAAGGTTGGATGGGGCTTGGAGCAACCTGGGGTAATGGAAGATGTCCCTGTGGCAGGGGGTTAGGAAAAGATGAGGTTAAGGTCCCTCCCAACCCAAACCATTCTGTGCTTCTCTACTGGAAAAAATACTGGAGTCTGGCAATTGACACTTGAGTGTGCAAGTTCTGGCATGGAAACAGCCAAACCAGCGCCAGGCACCCTCCCTGGCTCCCCATGAAAAAAATCTGGCCTCTATTCTTGACATGAAACCACAATCATTCTAACCACATCTATGTTTACTATTAATCCTGCTAAAATTTTATTTGAGGAGGCTCTCTTCATTGAAGTAATAATGCCAAAATATATCAAGTGGGTAGAGAAAAAAGCTGAGCAGGAGCCCCGATTAAATGAATTAATGTCTGATCTGAACATGGAAATTTTTTAGCCCAAGGCAAAATCATGTCCCTCTCTCCACTGGCAAGCATGCATCCACATACAACACAATTATTCTTGATCTGAGCACTTTTAACTTTTCCTCTGGAACCTCATTTTAGCTTTTGAAGCCTTTTTGCTTAGATAAAACTTGTCTTTCTAGCTACAAATTAATTCTTTTTTTTTTTTTTCTTTTTCTTTTTCTTCTGAGAAGATACCTTTTGCTTTGTTCAAAATGCTGCAAAACAATTGAGACTACACAACAAAACTGATTCTGACAGCTGTTTTGTGGAACTGCAAACAATGCACAGCACTTTGCTGGAGCCCTGAGACATATTTTGGACTTGAAGTGCAAAAGGTTTTCACAATGAGAAGAACTTTAAAAGAGAGACAGAAAAAGAAATCACCTTTTTTTCTTTGCAGAATGTGTTTCTTTGATAGCAAGGGAGGAAAAAAAGAAGAAAAAAAGAAAATCCAAACAAGAAAATTTTCAACATTCAAGAAACAGCTGCCGACTAAAATGCAGTACAGATGAACTCACTGTGATATCTCCAGCTGAGGACTCCTACCAGACAAAAATTACATTTCCAGGTCCAGCAGGATCATTCTTAGTGCTCAAGCCAAGCATCTTACACTGCATTTACAAGCAAGGCAAGGAGTTAGGTGCTTCTGAAAATGATCTAAAGTCAAAACACACTGAGCAGGGAGATCTCAGGAGCTGATCAAAGGCACCTCCATCCTTGAGCACGTGCCCAGAGCTCAGCCTGCCCACTCACAAGTCTTTGGGCACTCTCCCTTGTGCTGAGCTGCTGTGTCTGCCTCCAACACACACAAGCTCCATTCTCAAAATGCCTAAAAACCCAGCACAGTGTCATGGCTCAGCTATGGGAATGCTGCTGACAAAGTGCTTTTGCAGTGACTTGAGTGCTTGTTGGGTTTTTCTGTCATCCCTGTTCAGCCACTTGGCACTTCCTGCAGTAATCAAGCTGAATTGTTTTCAATTTCTGCTTTTTTCCTTGATTTTTTTATCTTTTTGGTTTTGCTTCTGATATAAGACTGCATTATTAAATTAGTATTAATATACTGATAACAACAATAGTAACAATAATAACAACAATATTACTACTACTACTACTAAATGCCCAATAAGTTACCTTCATCCTGCACACCCTTCCTCAAGGCAGTCAAGAATCGGCTGCTTTGGCCAACTAAAGGAAACCTCATTTCTTTCCTGGGTAGCTCCTCTAACACCACATCAAACCAAAGGCAGAGGCTGTTGCTCCCCTGCTTGCTCAGCCGTGTTTGAAGTTGGGATCTCACATCGCTCACAGGAGAAGCAATCAATGCTCGTAAGCTAATGAATAATTTCCACGTTGGTACCAATATCTGCAGCAACATGAAAGAAAAAACACTGGCCAGGGAGATGACAGGGGGGAAGGCAGAGCGTGGGGCACAAACTGTCAATATTTCAGGACTATGATTCGATTCTGTAGATAACTGCTGCTACAACATTGCTTCAGAAAACGCTGCAAGCAATATTCTTGTCCAATATAATTATCTGGGCTTCACCAATCCAGTTGGAAGGAAACAGCAATACCTGATCATAGGTACTGCGCCATCAGGAACAGCTTCATGAATTTGTGAATAAACACTTCACCTAAATGTGGATTTACAGGTGCAATTGCTGCTGGAACAGCTGGCTTGCCCACACATATGTGGAGTGCATATATACATTCACACCCACACAGAGATAGCAAACAGGGGTATTTATTTTCCTCAAACAGTATTTATTTCCCATTCTCACCTTGTTTATTATGAGACCATGGAGTTGGATATGCTGATATATCTACCAAGAACAGATACCCTGCCGAAAGCTTCTTCCTCACTCAACATCTTCCTCTCCCACTTGACCCCACAAGACTCGTTTTATGTTTCATTCCCTGTTTCTCAATGTAGAGCTTTGCTTTTTCCCAGTCAGCACCAATCCCCACAATTTGAGGACAATTAAAAGCTCTGCCCTAAAGTAGTTTCTAGCAAATCAGAAACATGCACAATTCAAAAATAAATCTGTCTTATACTCCACTTCTAATGAGCCTCTGGAGGATAGTGGAGGAATCAGAAATGGATTGTTCCCTTCTTCACACCACACAGCTGTGGGGAATATATCTCCTGGAGATTTTAGGATCACTGCAATACATCTGGAGCCAGTCCTACACTGCTTCTCTGCATTGGCAGAGATTTACCTGACACCCATGCCCAGCCCAGGCTCTCACATTCATTTTTTCACCCAGTTCATTCAAATTCACTCTGGTCTCCCACGCCCTGGTGGTGGTGCTGAGAGAGCCCCAAGGCCCAGGGCTGGCCCCATCCACCTCCCTGGCTGTTATCCAGCATTTCCCTGACCTCCTGCTGTAAGTGTATATATCTCATTTTCATATTTTTTCCTTGTGCTTTTTTGGTTAATATTAAGGACGTATTAAAAAAAAGGGAAGATTTGACCTAAAACAGAATCAGGAAGGAAAGAAAAACATAATCTTATATTCCTTAATTGGAGTTATGAGCACGTTAAACCTGCAGCTGCTGCTGCATTCATTCCTGCATGAAGAATGTCCCTACTTGTATTCTTTAGATAGCAATATATCCATAGATGACATGCCTCTCATCTTACAGAAACAGCAATTTTCCATCTACAGGTAACTTATATGCAACAGACTATGGCAAATAATGACTGGACTAAAAAATAACAATTCAGTATTTTTCTTTTAAACTTCCTTTGCTGGTTGTTTTGGTCCAGCTATGACATCAGGAATGTACTTTACTGGGCCATGGTCTAGAATTTAAGGGGATTTTATTGCTGGTTTAATAACGCCTTATTAGTTTAATAGTGTTGACAGGATAAAGGCATTTTGATGGAATGCATCTTTTCCCTCTCCCTCAATTATCTGTATTACAAATTGACCTGTCCATATTGATGATGATGATGATACAGATCTAGAAGATTACACAAACTTTTTTTCTTAAGTTGAGCTTTCACATCTGCCAACCTGCCACTTGCCCATTAGGGAAGACAACAGGAATGCCAGAGGTGTCAGGCCTAATTCTAATGACCTCCCATCAGATACAGTGCCAGAAGTTATATCCAAAAAACACCCATCTGAGCATTCTTAAAAGTAAGACTCAGCTGGGTGATGTGCTTGCCAACTCACCAGACTATCTCCATGCTGATTAATTAGATGCATGCACTGCTTTAGCTCTTATGACAACTAAGTCTTTCATTTATTAGTCATGTATTGAATCTTTGTGACAACTTAAAGAAAAGACAACAGGCAAATAATCTTTCTAGTAGTCTATTTTTGGCATGTGAGAAATCTCAAGATCATCATATCAAAAATTATTTTTTTTAATTATGGTACTGAGACCCTTTATCTAAAAAAAAATTATTAATGAGGAATTAGAAGACACCTACAAGTGGTTCTTACCAGAGCTGCCAGGAGAGTGTTTCATCTGTCTCATGCACTACTTGTGTATGATTAAGGCAATTTGAAGAGCTGACAAGTTGACACCTTAATCCTGTGTTAACAGATATTTCTAGTCATCCTCATAGATGCAAGAAAACTCTTAACAGTTCTGTTCTTGGGATTAAGGAACAAAAGAGCTTTCAGAAAATCACAAGAAAGATGGTAGCTTTGGAAGGAAGGCCACTATTTCTGTCCATAATCCAAAACTTTGCTTCAAAATGCATATGAACATTATTAGCATGGTTAGAAGTTATGATTGAAAATAGCACCTGTTAGATGTAGTGCTTGTACTGGTAAAACCAAATTTCAAAAATGTAAGACTCTGGATTTCTCTCATTCATTCAAATTTCATTTATTTACAGATGATCAACATGATGGGGAAGAAAAAAAACTCTTTGGGTCCCTGAGGGTCTTAAAGGGAGAGGATGGGTCAAGGGAAAGCAAGAGACACACATGGAGTGAGGGCAAGAGGCCATTTTGTGGCTCTGTGAGTTACAACAAGGCCACAAGACTCTCCAAAATGAAATGAAATTTCTAATGCAGCACAAGAATGTCAAATTGGGAAGCTCTTTGCATTATCAAGGTCATTTTCAAACCTTTCCAACACCACAACACTCCACCAAAAGCTGAGAGCACCAAAACAGATGTGACAGAGTTTTTGAGAGCATAAATTAGACTGAGACTTTCTGATGTCACTGAATTCTGGTAATTATGTTACTCAGCTTGCTGAGCAGCCCTTCCTGTATCTTGCTCCCAGCCTGTGGCAGCCACAATTCATGGTTTGGGTGAACTTCAAGTAACAAAAACATCTCTCTAATAGGCAAAAAATAGGGGAAATGAGCAGGATGCTGCACCTTTAAACTACTGCTGCAAGCCAAATTCTGACTCACAACGAAGCTGAAATCTTACAAACAAAATTTTCATAAACCAAAGTGTGCCCTTAAGTGTTTAAATTATTTTCCAAGATTTTTTCTTCATCATTTCATAAAGTAAAGGAAAAAAAAATATACTTCAACCAGGCACTAAATTTGCTTCCAGGTTCCCCAGAATTTCAAAAGTTGCAAGCAATTAACTTTGGTTTTAAATTAAAAGCTGGTGAGCCATTGCCTGCCCTTGATAAAAGTCAGGATTCTGGGAAAACTGAAAATGGGGAAGTCAGTCTGGTTTTCAGCTTTAGATGGTGAGCAATTCTGCTCAGATACATAATTCCTTTGACAAACAGTCACTGTTACACCTTGTGTTTTGTTGTAATCGTTTTGTAGTTCATCAATATATCTGCTATTAATTGGCTAATATTTTGCACTTGTCTTATTTTCATTGCCTACTTAAAATTCACTGAACCAAAACCCATGGAAATAATTCTTGGAATTTAGGTTTAAGTTGATGTGACTTTGAGAACCCATTGATCCAAATATGCTCCCAAATAACTGCATGTCAAGCCTTTATAGCTGGGTTAATACACTTTATACCTTCTTAATGTATGAGATTTTATGTTTTACTGTATATCTGCTGTGTTGAATTAAATGGATTTGTGGTTCAAACAGGTCTATGGTGACAACTGGGGCTAATCTTAAAGCATTTTAAAAAGCCTTCCAATATTTAAAGGTGGCCTACAGGAGAGCTGAAGAGGGACTTTTAACAAGGGCAGGGTATGACAGGACAAGGGGGAATGGCTTCAAACTGGCACAACACAGGGCTAGATTGGATATTTTATTGAGAAATTCTTTCCTGTGAGGGTGGTGGGGCCCTGGCACAGGTTGCCCAGAGAAGCTGTGGCTTTCCCATCCTTGGAAGTGTTCAAAGCCAGGTTGGACAGGGCTTGGAGTGATGTGGTCTAGTGCCAGGTGTTCTTGCCCATGGCAGGAGATGGAACTTGATAATCTTTCAGGTCCCTTCCAACCCAAATCATTCTGTGATTACTATCTAAGTCGTTTTTTTTTTTTTAATGAAAAATTGTAAATCAAGAAAACAGACATTACCTTCTTTAGGAAAGAATCCTGCTGAAGAGGTAACCAGCTTGTTATTGGCCCTTTCCCTGCACTCAACAGTCAGTGGTTGAATCCTGCTTTGGTTTTAGCCACAATGACCTAACCACACCCAAGGTCTCTGTAGCTCACTATCCTGACTACTGAATAACCCTGCTCATTTCCCTTTTTCTTTAGTATCCCAAAGGAAAAGGCAGCAATACAACTTTCTATCACCCAGATGGAGCAGACAGTGTGGGCCTTTTCCAGGGAAGGACTTCAACAAATGCTTAACTTAAAGCAAGTACATAAATTTATGAAGATACATGGGATAGCAAGCGTTTATTATATCCCACTGCTTAAGTAGCTCTGTGATCCCTAGATCCTTGGACAGGATGCTGAAATTTGTATCATGATTGCACACTCTAATACATTCATGAACATGGAAACAAAATGTAGAAAACATAATTCCCAGGCAAAATATTCAGTAAACCCCTTCCCTGCAGCAAACTAACTCATATTACCACAGGACCTTTGGACAGGTTTCCATCTTGTTTCATCAGGGTTAATCAAACCACATACTCAGGTCTACAGACCTTGGCTAGGCCACCATCTCTCCCTTGCCATCAACAAGAAGCACAGCAAAACACAGAAGAAAACAATAAAGCTGACACACCTGCACCAACCTCCTGCTTCATGCTGACACTGTGGAGCACAGACCCCTTTGGAAACAAGCCTTCCAAAGTGTTTTTATGGCATTACAGACAAAAAAAGGGATCATCTTTGCTGACCATGTCTAGGAAGACAGCAGTGCCCTCAGAGATATTCACATGCTTCAGACACCCAGGACAGACCAAAGCAGAGACTCACGGAAGGCTGTGTAGAGCTCCTGCAGGGTCAGGCGGCCGTCGTTATTGTAATCATCGAACTGGAGAAGGTCTTCAATTGTACAACCCAGGAAATCATCCTCCAGGTCCCCCTTCTTCGTTAGCTGTAGCAAAGAAAACAGGTAACCTTATATGTAATGTAATTCTACACACTCCTGGCCTGGCTTACCTGTCAGATTTTCCATGAAACAACCTTTGGGAACATACATAGATACATAGATAGATAGATAATCATATATATCATTACATATTTGCTTTCTATCAAGATATTTGTATTCCTGCAGCACTTCATGGACCATGGACTGAAGAGACCCTTCCTTTACCAGCAGCACAGAAATACATTTTCATTTTGAAAACAGACTGAAAAATAAATATTCAACAGGGAAAAAGGAAAGTCTGCCTCTCCTTTTTCCTCTGTAAAGATGGAGAAAATTATATTCCCTGATTTTAGGACTAGAACAGGTGACAGTGGATGGTGTACTCAACACTGATGTGCTTTTCCAAACCCTGACAGTTTGCTTCTTTTGTTTTTCAACATTTCATTTGAGTTCTCTGAATTTATTCTAGAGCATGAAGAAAACTGCTGAACTGTTGCATCTTCCAGACTGTTGCTTTTTCCTTTAGGCCAGGGACTCTTTTATTTACTATTCTAGTCTTGACCCATTATGTTGAAGCAATTTAAAGTAATAATGCTAAAAAAATGACCCTTCACCTAGCAAGTAAAAAATATTCGATAAAAGTGAGATCAACCATAACTTCCAAGATCAATCCTCTAAAGATGGAAATTTCCCTCTGTCTACCCTTTGTATAGAAAATTGATTAACTTTTCATAAGACTGACAAGTTTTTACTAGTCCTTTTGATTTAATGCCAGGAAAAAAAACCAGTGGAAAACACTTCAGCTGTAACACACTTAGTAGATTTATAAATCTAACTTTAAAATACATTAAAGATTTAAATGGCAATAACATTTCAATTACCACCATTGTTAATAGCCTTATATATCCACGGTTGCAAAACTACATGGGAATTTCACTGCTGAGTCCAGAGGGAAAACATTGGATAGGGTCTACCAGCAGACAGGAGGCAAAACCAGCTCTAAACAGAAGGTGATGGGCCACTTGTTGCCATTGTTTTGCTCAAAGCAGTTTTGTTGTGGAGAACAAACAAATGGGCACTGCAGGGGTGAAGAACCATGCCCCTGGAGAGCCTCTCCTGTGGGGTGAATCCCTCTGCAATCAGCCTCCTAAAGATCCACTTCCAGGTCTTAAAAATTACTTTTTACTGCAGCAGTACAAGTTACCTGCCTTGAGTTTTTGCTTGCAGACAAGGTTATAGTGCTCTAGAGACTATTTTTCTTTTAAATAAAACAAAGCAAAGGCACAGCACCGGTTCATCCAGCAGTCAGAGGGAACAAGATCTCACTGCATCATGTTCAGCTCAGCTTCCTCTGCCCATGGGCAATGAAATTCCCATCTTTGGGGGAAATTTAAAATTGCAGAGAGCTTAAAAATAGAGAGGCAAAGCAAACCAATTACAAATCTACCTAAGAAAGAGGTAAGAATAGTTCTGTTAAGATTATAACCTGGGTAATTAAAAATTGCTCATTACCTAAAAAAATGTCCCTTGAAACCTGGGTGGATAACCCAGTCTTGTAAGAGCACATAAAATCACCTAGTTCAAGAGGAAAATAAAGAATTGGCATGCTACAAACAAACAGCTCCTGCTGCTGTGGGAGCCCAGGGCTGCCCCACAGATGTGTCCCCAGCCTGGATGGGACTCAGTCATGCTGCCACCAAGGGGCCCACTTAAATGCCCACTCAGCTCAGGATTAAAAGACTCAGGGCTTATCTAAACTGTGCATTAATAGGTATTATTTTGTCTTTTGAAAGGTGATCCCACTGTCAACTCAGCCATGCTGGTGGCCAGATTGTATGGAGGATGGTTGGGTGAGAGGGCTCCTGGCTGAGGCTGAACCTATTCTGGTCCATCAAACTGTAGTGGGCTCCAGATGTTCAGGCACATTTACTGATTTTGATAACAGTGAGAAGAATTAAAATAAGAGTAGCCAATGTCTGTGCTTGCACTTGTGAGAGAGACCTGGGCTCCAGGCACATCTGCAAACAAAGCCCAGAGGAACTGCAAGGCAGACCTTACAGCACTGTCTGTGCTCCCTTGCAGTAACAGTTGCCTGCAGGCTGCCAAACCTTTATTTCTATGAGAGTTTTAAAATCCCAATAAAACAAGTTTCATGTAAAAAGGGAAAAAAATTGGAGAGTAGAACACTTAAATGCCAGTATGTAAAAGCTGGCTTTGAATTCAGATAAAAGTGTTTTCCTATAGCTACCATGTCTTTATGAAAAAATCATTGCCTTCAGAGGAAATACTGCATATATTCATAGCCCCGAGATCTGAGGGAATTTACGCTGACACTTTGCATTGTGTGGAAAGGATCAAGCATCCTGTCAACAGCCTGAGAACTAAAATGCAGCAAAAACTGTCCTGGAGAGGAGTGAGCTCAGGGAGGAGCAGGCTGGTACCTGCAACACACTCTGTGTTCCCTGGGAAGTCAGAGTGCAGATGAGACACTCAAGTGTGAACTTACTCTGAACAACCTGGTCTAGTGGCAGGTGTCCCTGCCCATGGCAGAGGCTGGAATAAAATAAGCTTTAAAGCCCCTTCCCATCCAAACCATTCCCTAATTCTGTGAATGAACAGCTCTGGAAACTGAATAGGTCCTGGATAGGACTGGCTTCCAAAGGGCTCTTAAAAGGCATTTGCTCCTAGGATTATATAATGGAGTAGAAAAGACATTTTACAGGACTGTTTTCCCAGGTCTGCATGTGCAAAGAGCAAGTCGAGGACACAGAGTACCCAGAGTGCCTGGGATGGCTGTTTGGTTCACTTTACCAATGAGATGAATTCCAACAGCACAGCACACCTGAAATTAGAAATAGCAGTTTTTTCAAGCTCTTACCTTTCCTATCAATTTCTGCTAATCAATATTTCAGCATAAGTAATAAATAAATCAATCTGTTGAAAAACATTCCAACTTGGCTGACACATTACCCTATGCTAACGCATAGTCCAGAAGGCAGGGCTAAGATTTGGGAGATTTCTGCCTAACTTACATGTACCTGAAAAATCTAAATTAATTCTCCCCAAGCTGGCTAACTGGAAATACTTCAGATGTCAGTTAGAAGAGCAAGGATTATTGTCTATTTTGAGGAGTATGGATGGGGATGGAAAACTGCCATGTTTTTCTGTTTGGAGATGAGCTTCAAATGTTTAAGACAAACACTGACTCCTGGGAGATGCAGAGAGACTCATTGACTGTGTTAGATTTTCCTCCTTTCCCTGCTGCTGACTGGACAGGTACAAATCACCAATCCTGCACAAGCGCTGCTGCGTTACATTCAATTCACACCTTGAATGAAAAGCCACTTCATAATTCCATTTTCACTGAGCAATAAACCCACCTGAGCCAGTTCAGAGCTGCTGAGATGCCCATCACTGTTGAGATCCAAGTGCTTGAACAGCTCTTCAATTAGGAAGCGCTTCTGGGCCGCTCTGTCCTTGGCCAGGCTGCTCGGCGGGCTCTGCCGGCGAGCCTGCAGGTCCAGCAGGATGCTCTTGAGCCGGCTGTAGTCTGCCATGGTGCAGGTGTCACCTGAGAGACAAGGCAGCATTACTGGACCACGTGCATTTACCTTGATCTTTTCAAAGGACTGAGGTCCTAAAGGGAAAAATTAGGCACATATGTCTGCATATTCAGCTTCACTCAGCTCTGCACTCGAGGAGCTCCTGTAGTCGTTACCTTTTGTAAGAGCTGGCAGATTTTCTAAATCCTGCTGTCAGGGATACTCTCCAGCATGTTACCTTCCAGATTTTATAGGGCTTCAGTTACAGACTTCCACACTCAGTTTTGTAATTCCCACAAATATTAAATTGGTTCTGTGCTTCTCTATATGAATAAATTCATCCTATTAAAAAAAAAAAAAAAACCTGGGGAAGCTGATGTTTAGAAAGATCCACTAATGTAAATGGTACCTAAGGGTGCCACCCTATGTCAGACATGGGGCTGATCTCAAGGAATCCTTAGAGGCAGCCTGGGGTGGTAGAAGGCCAGAGAAAGGACAGTGAGGAGAGCAGGGCTGTGAGGAGCCCCTGCAGCTGTGGTGTCACTAATGCCTGCTCTCATCACCCTGCTGCAGGCTGAAATAAACACTATCCTGCCCCTGACCACGGAAAAAGGTTATTATCAGGGAAAAGCCCTCAAGCCACTCTCCCTGAAGTGACTCTGGCTTGGCTGAAGAAATCAGATTGAACTCTCCTGACTCGGAGAGCTCATGCTGTGCCCACAGCATCCAGCTCTCACACAGCTCTTCTCCTCCTCAAAAAAATGCATCCAGATGCCCCAAATGGCAAAAGATACTCTGACCCTTTTCTGCTCATTTGTTGTCTGGCAGAGCTCAGCAGAATGAGAAATGGCAACTGCCTTTTTGTGAAAATCTGTTTGCTTTAGTGCAGAGCACAGCAGCCGGTGCCTTGCAGGAGCCTTGGAGCAGACCCTGGAGCACCCTGAGGCTTCTGCTGTCCCACACTCTGTGGGTATCAACCATACCCCAGCAACAGCATCAACATGTTCTGCTGCTCCCCTCAGATTTCCTTATGTCTATAACGTAATTTCCCTATAATGTAAACAGTCTTACTCTCTGCAATATTGGTTTTAAAACAAACGTTTTCTTTTAAATCCCATCATTGATCCTCTTAGATTAAATCTAATATTTAATCTTAAATCTAAGAGAACATAGTCCCACCTCAGTTTAAGGGACAAGACTCTTGTACATCAGCTCCCCAAAGACTCTAAACATTATTCCTCTGAAAAATAACAGAAGACTCTGGCACAGTGACAACTAATGTTCCTGTCCTTTTCTTGCTGATCTGCAACATTTTGGACCTCTTGGTCCCACTCCAACCAAAATCCAATTAAAATTCCAGGTGGGAGGCATTTCTCTGATAGCAGACCCCTCTACTGTCAAGTTTTTTTTTCACCCTTCATATTTTGTGCTCACAACTTCAAAAGCATCATGACTTGAGAAGGTGAGAGAGGACACAGAGGCTGAACATGTGCTCACCAGTCAGGTCAGTGCCTTCCTGCTACATGAACAAGAACTGCAAGACAAGGCTTATTTCCTACCCTGAACTCATTCCCATCTAGTTTGGAGAGTTTCTAGCTGCTCAGGGATATGAAGCAGCTGACAAATTTTTCCTTCCCTCTAAACAACCTCCAAAAACCACTAGGTCCCACTTGGAATCAGTCTTGTTTAACAGAAAAAACAAGGCTATTCAGCTACTATTAGCTGTGTTTATTATTCTTGACTTCTTTATTCCCAACCATGTCATTTGATGGTTTGTGAAGGCAGCATAAAATTTTTCTTTCATTCAATCACCAGCTTGTTTAAGAGAAAACCTGATTACTGTATCCATTTAATCAAGCTATTCTGTTGTAAATACTGTTTTAGCTACTGCAATAATATTTTTTCTCTGAGCTAGAATTTTATTTTCAGTCAAAAGTTAATCCCAGAAATGTATCTAGGGCTAACGAGGATAGGGAAAGTGATTTAATTTTCTTCCACTTCTGTTTCTGCTGTGTGTTTCCATTAGCACATGAGCATCAGCACAGCTATAGGCAATGCACATGGTGACACCTGGGTGGGCTGACCCACTAACATTGTGCTCCCCACAAAGATATGCCAAAGCAGTTCTTCCTTTACACCCTCCAGAAGTTTTCAGCAGCTGGGATTTCTTTTTGCAGGTATCTGCTGTTCCCTGGGCAAGGCTTTCCCAGCCTTCCTCCCTCAAGCCCAGCACTAACCCAGGTGTCACATCCACATGAGGTTTTTTCACTCTTGCAGGGATGGGGACTCCACCACGATCCCAGGCAGGATGGAGTTGATCCTTTCAGTGAAGAGCTTTTTCCTGATACTCAACCTAAGCCTCCCCTGGCACAACTTGAAGCCTTTTAATCTCATCCTGTCATTTACTACTTGGGAGAAGAGATTGACCCTCTCTTGGCTACAACTTTCTTTCAAGTAGTTTCTGAGAATCAGAAAGTCACCCTGTGCCTCCTTTTCCCAGGCTGAAGCCCCCAATTCACTCAAGCGTGGTGTGAGCCAGGAGAAAGTGATCTCCTTTCACTGAATTACAACCCTCCTGGATTCTTCCATGCTCAGAAAACAAAGCCACCACAAAACTGCTTTTCTTGAAAAACTACACACTGATCTGGGCTGCAAGCCAGCCCAAGGTAAATGTGCCCATTTGGGGGGTCACAGCCATGCTGCAGCTTCCAGGCAAGTGTGATGGGCACTAAGAGTGAAATAAAGGAAAGCACAGAGGGACAGAGCTGGTGACAGCTGCTGGCAGCAATTCTCAAATCCTGCTATAAACTCATAATGCATTTTTCCCCATCACACTGTTGCTATGTTCAGGGTCATGGATCCAGCAGACCCTCATCCTGCACAGCAGGGTGAGGCCAGTCTATGGTGACCACATCAAAGAAAACCAGCAGTAAGACAATTATGTCTCTTATTTAAAAAATAAGTTCACTTTCACATGCTGCTAACATATGCTGCAGGCAGAAAGTCAGAAGGTGCTTCTGGCCCCTGTCAAATCTGGCCCAAAATTTCATTACCTTCACTTCCTTCTGGAGAAAATCACACTCTCTAGCTGTGTTGGAAGTGGATCCCAAGCCTCTCCCCAGTGTGATATGACAGACTGAATGGGTCTCACACCTTTGCACGTTTTCCCTGACATCCCTGAGGGCTGCAGTGATGCAGAAGCAGTCGGTCAGAGCCCAGCAGTGCTGAGCTGTTTAGGAGCACACAAAAAGTAAAAGCAATAAATTCTGTCCTAGGGTGTGAGATTGATAATTTGCTTCTTTGACTGAACTAAAAGATCAATAGAAAAGTGCACTACAACTGTAATATATATATATGCATCTAAGTATATATGTATAATTTATATACTTACTGCAGTGGAAAAACAGAGCACAAACTTCTCTCAGTCAGTCGAAGTACTCTGACCTGAAACTGTAACTTTATACTAAGTCAGGCCAAAGTGTTGGCTCAGAAATTATCTATGCTTGGGACACCTGAGCTGACGTGCTGCTGCACAACCCAGACCTAATGCTGTTTATTTGAAACAAATTAAGGTGCTTCAGCAACCAGACATGGATGCTGGGAGCATCCTAGAAAAGACATTGCCTGCTCAGCCAAGTTACAGAGGAGACACATTCAGGCTACTGGAAAGATCTGGAAAGCCAACACCAAAGACAGCGAGATTCTTCTGCAGCAAAAATCCTTCCCCTCATTTACAAGGCATTTTTATTTCATCTTTTAACCCAAGTTCCTTAGAGACTGCTGACACTGAGCTGGTTTATAGGTTTTGGAGAGCAAAGCTCTGTATTTCCTCTCCTTCCTTCTCGTCCTCTCCTGCTGTCCTGACATCTGTAATCTTCTTACACTGTGCCAACTTTACCTACTAAATGCTCTCTCTTTAGGCTTCTGCCACCTCTTGTTCTGTTCTTACAGGTATTACAAACATGACTGTTAAGCAAAAAGAAAGTCAGAAAAGCTGTCTGTGTGCCCTCTCACTTATCCCCACTCTCCTCTCTCTCCGCTGACTGCCCCCAGCAGTTTCCTTTGGAAGACAAGCTCATCATTAGCAGTTTATCTCATCTCGGGCTGCTCTCCTTGGTAGGTCTTGCTAATGAATGTCTCTCAGCTTGGTTTCCTTGTTAGAGCTTCCCAGGGACTTGGATTCTGCTCACAAGGGCAACCTGTATTGGGAGTTTTAGGCTGGATGTTAGGAAAAGGTTCTTCCTCCAGAGGTTGGTCGGCCACTGCAACAGGCTCCGTGGGGAATGGTCACAACACCAAGCCTGACAGAACTCAAGGAGCATTTGGACAATGCTTTCAGGCACATGGTGGGATTTCTGGGGTTATCCTGTGCAGGGCCAGGAGCTGGACTTGATCCTTGTGAACTTCTAACTCAGCATTTTCTGATTCTCTGACTTTAGCTGACCACACGGCCTTTCAGAGATGGGTTTTGAAGTGTTCCTTCCCTTCCCTGTTTCTAAACACAAGAAATGCCACCACATGTGTTCCAGTGTGGTTCTGCCAGCTGACCCCCTGTGTGTACTCAGGCACCATCCCCACCACACAGCTGGGGAACCAACACACAGAGAGACAGCCACAGAAATTCTGGATGGGCTAAACTGCTATTTTGTCATGCCAAAAACTGATTCTTCAATTCTATTTAATTATTTCCCTCTTCATGCTGGGGAAGATCTCCAAAGAAACAAGCCCTTCTTATCAGTTTAGAGCGTTTTCAAACCCAGTGAAGCCTGGAACTGTTTGAATTAAAAAAGAAAAGAAGAAAAAAAAAAACCAGCAGGAAAAGAAAAACAATAAGACAGAAGAAGAGTAAAAGAAAAATGCAGCATATGAAGGTCCAATTGCTAAAATGTGGCAAATAACTGTCAAATTTACATGCCCTGCTCACTCCAAGCAATGCTGCTCCTTGCTCTGTTTTGCAGCAAGCGACGCAATTCATCCTGTTTAGCACTTCTGCATGCTTTGGCAGATAAAATATTGATCAGCCTGCCAAGAAACACAGAATGCCATTATGTTTTTATGTCAGAACTCAGTAATGATCTACATTTATCAAGAGCATCCTCCCTGTGAAAGGTCAGTCGGGAATGTGGCTAAATTGTGATGACAGATCATTAATCCAGCTCTCTCAATAATTGTCCTCTTTGAAAATTTTACTCTTAGTTTCTGTGAATTGCTGCAGGTTTTTACACTTGGATCCCACAGCAATCTTCCACCCAGTTCTGAGTAAAAGCAGATAACAGAGGAACAGCAAGGCTGGAGATGAAAGTGTCCTTCAAAGGAATGCAGGGTACAAAATAAAAATAAACTGAGGAAGTGAAGAGCTTGCTTTGATGGGGAAACTAATCTCCCAGTGAAATATTACTGTGCAAGGTGCCTTACAATAAAATGATTACTCGAAATGTCAGTACTTCTTTAAATATCAAAAATGATCTGATAACACCTACAGAGCACCAATCTCTGACACCGTGGTGTGCAGATCACCTGACAGCAGACGTGAGCCTGAACACACACAGAAGTCTTTAGAGGATTTGAGTCCCACTGGTTCCTGAGCTATTTTGCAGCAGAACTACACGGGCTGCAAGAATGGCAGGAGGCACCTGCAGCTCTTCCTAAAATCCGTGAGAGAAGCTGTGCAGCCATTAGCATCCAGGCTAAGTATAAAAGTGTGTGATTATCAAGAAACACACAAGAAGGCATACAAAGAGATTCAAACTTCTTGTGACCCTTCAAAAACTCTCCAGAAGTTTCCCCTGAGTGGCATCTCCACACAGATGGAGCACGGGTACCCAGTCCATTTGCTCTCAGATCTGGGCTCCAGTCCCTGAAAATCTGTGACCACGCTGCCACTCCCAGCACAGGATTAGACCCAGCGTGTTATCAATGCAGGTGAGATAGGACATAACAACCCAGCTCCCCCGAGCTGCCAGCCCTGTTTGGCTCCTGGATCCCACCATCCATCACCTGCTTGAAATCCACCCACCACGGCAGGACAGTGCCCTTGCCCACTGTCCCCATGGGGGAGGATGATAACAACCCAGTACAAATAACCCACCACTGAAGGGGGAACTCCAGTGGCACTAATTTTCTAGGCAACCCTTCAGCACCACCATATGTGGTAATAAAGAGCAGTTTGGAGGCTGAAGAGTGTCATTTCTACGGCAGGAGGCATCGGGGGGGTCATTTTATTTGACAGATCCTCTCAGACCATGCTGACTATTTTCAGCTGATCCTATGGCAGTTTCCAAGCTCCAGGAAGAAATTCAGTGCAGGAGATGAGAGCACTAAGATTTGTGTTCATGTCTGTATCTATAGGGCAAAAAAGACATGGTTACTGAAAATAACATTTCTAGACAAAATTAGTGGGTTGGAGAAAAGTTCTGTTTTCAAAACAGTCCTTTCCCTGAGGTTCACTCAGGCTTTATCTAGCATGGTTAGAAGGATCAGAAAATGACTAAACTGAAATGTTACATATTTATTTCTGAGTGTGGCTCCTTAATTCTTGTGCCATTTATGGCAAAATTCCTCATCAGCCCATTTTCCTACGTACAACACAAAAGTGTTGGCTGAACACAGGAAATGTGGTCCCAAAAGATCAGACTGCTGAACCTGAGTGAGGCACTATGTGAACTCTTTACCCCAATGATCTGTTGCCTTACGGCCTGTTTGACTCAACAGAATAAGTTTACATGGGGACAGGAAAATTAAAGATGACTTCAGCTCTTCAGGGGTCTCCCTGCAAATCCCCATTCTACCATGCAAATTTTTTATCTGTCTCTTTCTATCTATCTTCCTCTTCCTTTAATTGCTTGTTTCTGCACGTGCATGGAGAATTTGGCTGGACTTTCCTCCCAATTTTCCTGTGTGGTTGGAAAGAAAAAAATAACTGCTTTTCTCAACAATTTACATGAACAGACTCCTCTGAGCAAGTGCAGCTGCAGGAGGAGAACATCAAGAAACCTTTTTGGAATTGAAAATTTCTTCCAATTAAGAGATATCTTTGAGTTTTGAATCTTCCCAACTCTGATTTTTATAGACTGTAAACACTACAGGTTGGATATTGGGAAAAAATTCTCCATTGAAAGAGTGGTTAAACCTTGGAACAGGCTGCTCAGGGAAGAGGCAGAGTCATCATCCCTGAAAGAGTTCAAAAAATGAGCAGATGTAGATGATTACAATGGGACAGTGGTAAAGGGTATATTTGGCTGAAGGTTGGACTTTATGATCTTGGAGGTCTTTTCCAACTTTAATGATTCCACAATTCCATACAAGGTCTGAGAAACCAATTTAGGATGAAGAGAAATTAATCCAAACCTTAATATATAAAAATCTGTGATAACAACCATTTAACTTCTGATCATTCAGAGAAAGCTTCCTATAAAATATCAGGCTGTGTTCTGCAGCAATTACACTGCACATAACGCCACTGCAGTGTTCCTGTAACACCTGACAATAACACAGGGAGTGTTCTGCTGCCTCCAAACATCATTGAAGACCATTTCTGTGCACAGGGGAAGCCACACACCACAGATGTCACATTTAGGCAATGCTGCTAATTACATCCTGCTCCCTCACAGCATTACCTGCCCGCCTCCTTTACACACAGTCAAGTCCCTCAAAGGCTGAGTACCTGTTTTATTCCTGATTTGAATTTACAGGTTAAGTGAAACTCTGGTAAAGCTCCTACTAAGAAGAGCAGATGTTTAACATCATGTAAATTCATGAACATCCTTTAGTTGCCTCTTCCGAAAAAATTCAATTAACAATAAAAATCCAAACCAACTTGCTTATCTTAGGGATGTGTTTCAGCTAATAAGATGTACATTTATCAGGTATCCATATATAATTTAGCAGCAAGTGGGAGCTCACCAAATTTATCGTGGAAATGGAATGCAATATATGCTATGAAGTAGATACTCTTAAACAATAGACATTTACAATCTGGAAGAGTTAAAGCTTGCCTCAGTGTATATTTTTTTTTCAATATTTCATTTTATTACAAGAAAAAGCACCCATTTATTACTCTGTGAGTTTTAAAAATATATTAAAAACTTACAGCATGAGAATATTAATTCCCAGTTCTATAAACAAAAACTCTACTCCTACCTTAAACAATTACCTTCCAAACTGCATAAAGCTAAATGAATCGTATGCCTCAGCCCCAAATGCACAGGAAAAGATGGATGAATTTGCAGCCTTCCTTGGGAAGCCCAAGAATTACAACTGGGTTTGCCAAGTCCAAAGACAAGTTCTAGATTTGTGTCCTTCCTGAAAGGGAGCAGGAGCAGCCCCAGGGAGAGAGGCAGGAGGAAGCCTGCAGGTGGCAAAACACACAATAAACATAATTTATCAAGTGCCTATCACCACCTAGGCAGTGTGCCACAGATTTATAGATTTTTAAAGCCAAGAGGGATTTC
Organism: Polioptila caerulea; assembly: GCA_013397295.1. NCBI lineage: Eukaryota > Metazoa > Chordata > Aves > Passeriformes > Certhiidae > Polioptila > Polioptila caerulea. Next base: position 360,642 of record VYXF01001499.1, read on the forward strand.
GTGCACACTCTGACCTCCTGCACCGAGTTCAACAAGATTTTGCCAGCAGCAGCTCCATAATTTGTTTGCTCTATAGCACACCACCCAGGAAGGCTTCTAGCCCTAATTTAAGCATCTAAGAGCAATTTTTCAAAATATTACTTAGTCTCAGTGGGCAAATGTATTTTAATTTGTTTAGCTTCAATTTCCATCCACTGAATTTTGTTACACATATATCTGGTACATCAAACTGTAAGTCTCATATTCCACATCACCTTCCCAGGTCTGCTCTGCTGTTGTGCTCATCTCATGTTGTACCTGCCCTCTTTGAGGAGCTGTGGGATACAATGGCTCTCAAGAAGGCAGCTCACACTCTCAATGACTGGGTGTCCTCTCTTTTCTGGGAATTTTATCCTCCTGTGGTTGGCAACAACATGACCGTGGCCATGTTTGCAAGAGCCCTTGGCTTCTAGTCAGCAATGGGTGGCTTTTCCAAATTCAGTGCCCACCCCCTGAACTGGCTCAGACACTCCCCTGGTACTAAAAGCTGATACTGCACTGCCAACGAAGAGCCCAAACACATTCCCAAGCCAGGGATTTCTAGATGATTTGGTGGATGATTGCTCTCATTCCACCAGGACGTCTCTCCCAAAGATCCACTCAGCATTCCCAACAATGATTTAGCATAAAGAAGATGTAACTAACAGCAATGTATGGGCTGGGAAAGCATAAAAGCAAACAAGGCTATTCTGATTATATTTTCTGCCTGCTGAGTATTAGCTGTTAATTTTGTGTTAAAAAATTAAAAATTACTGTCAAACCAGAGGGAAGAAACATTGTCATGAACATCAATGCAGATGAAGGAAACACCATGCAGCCAAGGCAAACAACTAATAACTCCTATATTGCTTGTCTCAACTATTAGGTGAGAGTAAATAAAACAAAAATCCTGAGTGAATTATGCATGAGTCGTATACTGAAAACTGTCGGTTTCTAATGATTAATTTACTCAAAACACAGCCCACTCTGCTATAAATCTATTACTCCACACAGAGACGTGATCTTACACACACATTCTCACAAGCTCAACTCTCTGTGACTGTTGTGTACTCTCTCTAAATCACATTTTGTCTTCAGATTGTATTGTTTGGCTTTTAAAAAGCTATTAAGCTAAATTAGTGATGTTGCATCCTGAGGTACAGACAAGGGAGGAGGGGACCAGGAGATGAAAATGTCCCTTATACAGGTATTTTAACAAAACCAACAAAATTAGCTTAAGAATGTTGAATTACTTAAGATCCCATCCCAAAACAAAAAAAAAAAATTGTTTCAGTGATTGAGAAACATTGCATTGAAAGGGCTTGGGAAGATAGTGAGGCTTTTATAAAGGGTAAGAAAGAGAAGAAAATAAGACAAGAGAGGTGACTGGGCAGGTGCAAGATGGGTGCTGGGGATTCTCAATTGCACCCATAAGGGATATTGCATAATGCTGCTTTCTAGTATGGAAAACAAAACAAACAAACAAAAACAACAACAACAAAAAAACCCAACCAAATAAAGCAAAAATACCTCTTTGTGAAAAGACACACTCCCAGATAGTAACAGCTGAGCAGCACTCCTGAAAACAGGAGTGTTTTCTAAAAATCCAGACTTGAATTTGTGTTTCATCACTTCAGCAAATCAAAGGTAATTAAAGGCAAACCTACTGTGTTTGACACATCTCCATTTGTGTGATTTCTACTTCCCGGGGTCAAATCATCCCTCCCAGAGCCCTGAGGCTGCATGTGCTGCTCCATGGCAGCACAAAGGGACACTCCAGGAACCTCCACACTCAGTCTGTACAGAGTGGTAAAACTAAACCCTCTGCTTTTAGCAAGAATTCACTAGATGATATTCATTTTACATATTTCCCTGTGCTTTTGCTGTAAGGATGGTTGGATGACAGGTTTATTTTCATGGGCTGAACCACTGGGCCACTAGCAACGGCAGGAAGGCTCTGGTCAGCATGGTTTCATGGTGATGGGCTATGAAGAAGTACTTAGAGGACAGCTATAGGTCAGCAGGAAATTTTGGGGTGTTGAGAGCAGTCTGTACTAATCTACAGACTTCTCCCTGCCCATGTCTGTCCAATCCTTTTAAAGACTCTTAGATAAGGCTCTCACCATGCTTTCAGAGAGCTCCTGGCACGGGTTTAGAGCCGCAAGTGCTGCCAAACACAAACAGTTGAATAAACACAGCGCAATGGATCTGCTGGGACCCTTTTATCTGTACACACAGCAGCATCAGATGCTGTGTCAGTGATGGATTACAGCTTCAACACCGAGGCAGCAAAAGCAGGAGATGGACAAGAAGTTAAGAGCTATCACCCTTGGCTTGATGCACATGGCTACAGACAAGGGAAAATCCAAACCAAATACATCAAGAAGAGTTTTCTGAAAGCTAGTTATATCTTTTGTAATGTATCTGCTGTAAGCATCAGTTTACACCTGATGCTGTGCTTTATTTTAATTCTTTGCACCTGAGATTGCTGTCTTTAAATGAAGGGAATCAACCTGTCATACCATTAATGTTTGGGAGGTGCTGCTTTGTTAACACTGAAGCCACATCTTTCTGAGTGATCTGTAGGACAGAAATAAATAAATAAGGTCTTTCTGGCCATTTGAAGTACTTGAAGCCATATATGACAAAACCATCTGTTATCATGAACTGGAAGAGTTAATTACTGTACAGTGATGATTAGCTTCACTCACTCTTCACCTCAGGAGTTATGTGAGGAAGAGTCTTGGTCCATTGGTCTGAGTGTGCAGGAAGCCAGGCGTGCCTGTCACTGTAGCCAACACTTCAACCTCATTTCTACATGGCAAATGTCTTCACTACTTTAATGAACACACTCTTTAATTTAAAGTAACCAAACCAAACAGGCATTTGTTAGATAAGCAGGACATTTGCTCATTGTGCCTGCTTCAGTTGGTGATGCTACGCAAGGTGCATTTTGACATTTTACAAACTTCTACCTTATTCCTATTAGAGAAAGCAAAACTGTCTGGATTCCTCTGGGAAGTAACCAATGCTCACTTTTTTATGGCTGACTGGTACATCTATCAAATACCTCTAGATAGCAAATGTGTTATTTGGAAGCTTTTATAAATGTTAAAGTCTTCCAGCACAAATGTAAATTTTGCTGATTCTGTTCTGCTCGGAAACACCTTTCCAAACAATTCACTGGCTCTGCTGTCAGAAGGAATGCTCCACTATCACTCAGTGCTTGGGATTTCATGAATCTGACTCCCTGGTAAAGGTAGTTTTCATTTTTACTCTCTGATGTCTTATCTGTACGAAGTATGCACAGGAAAAGCGGCCAGCAATGTGTATTACAAAGGTTAGTGTGCACCATACTTGGTGATGGGTGCAGTCAAAAGGATTTTTTCTTTTTCTTGGATATTAGTGTGCACAGGTTTTCTCTGGTGTCTTCTTGTAGGCACTCCTGCTTCTATCACAAGACCACAGGATCTGCCACTGGACAGCTTTGCCCTCTATCACAGAGTATTTAAAGCAATTCTGAGCCCATTGCCTGTTCCCTCAATAACATCCCCACTCAGAAGGTGTGCGATGTTTACAACAGGGAGAGCAGACAGTAAATGCACACACAGGGAAGCAGTTCTCATGACATTTTCAATCCAAAAGCAAGAGGAAAACAACATAATTCTCCCCAGACTGTGTGTCCTTCCACATCCACAAAGGCATTCAGAGAAATCTTCTGCAAAACATTGCTGATTTACAGCACTTCCCCACCTTGCACTTGAACTGTGGAGTCTCCCGTATCCTCTTGCTGAGCATTAAAGGACAACACATGTAATTACAGTAAGCAGGAGTATTTATTATTGCTAAGGATGTGTGTAATGGTCTGATAACGATGTGCTGTGCCTCTTGTTCAGATGTCATTAGGAGACCTCTCAGGCATCTCATTAGTAGACCGTAACATACACCCTAAAGGGCGTTACTGCAATTATAAAATGTTAGCTTCTGAAGAGGAAAACATGCACAAGGGAGAGAAAGTACTTCTAATGGGGAAAGAAAGCATTAAAAAGAAGTAAGAAACTTCACACAGAATACTCTTAAATTAATGCAGAAACAACAGATTAAAGGGAAACATCTACAACATGCACATGTAGACATGAGAGTCTACCTACTCCTTCAGAATTTAATGAGGTCAAAAGTACTCCATTTAGTAGATATAAAGATTAGCAAAAGAACAGTTGGATTTCTGTTATTATAATCACACACATATATAGTGTCATATACAAATGGCACTCCAGAAACCAATACCGTGTTCCATTATGGAGAGTGAAATTGTGCCACTTAATGCCACAATGGCCAAACTACATAAAGTGAAAAACCCAATTCTTTCCATGTGACAAACAGTGCAGACTCCAATGCCTATTGCACCAACCTGCCCAGTCAACCAGAACATTCAAGGCAACCTCTGAATACACCTTCAGCTGTCTATAAAAGGCAGCTTTGGCATTTACAACTCTCGGGCCCCAACAGAGAGAAAAACACAAAATTCATCTACTACTAACTTCCCATTTACACCACAAACCCACATCACTGCTTCTTGTCCTCTCCCTTCAGAGCCCAGGCAACAGGAAAAAAAGGATTTGTATTTCTGCCATAAATCCAGGTTATGAACAGCAAATACAGCAGATCAAACAACAGAATGAATAAATAAAAGCTCACCAATGCTACAGGCTGAATTTTGGGGATGAATCCCTCTCCTTTCGTTTGTGGGATTTTTTTTTTAATATTTTCTCTTAAGCACTATAGTGATGGATAGTGAATGGGACAGTTATCTGAGCACTGGAAGTGCTTTGCTACTGACAAGTCAAATAACCTTTCTGTGGTTCAGGGTACCAATTCTGGAGTAGATCTGCTGGAGGCCTGTCAAGATAACAATATCCCCACACCAACTGCTGGCAGTGGGATTTTTCATTATATATGTCACTAAAGTACAGAGGGAAGCTTCTTACCGCAGAAATAAGGGGATGAAAACATGTTTTTTCCTGAAGATTTTCAGCACTGAGAGTGCCATATTCCAGGGTAAAGCATGAATGACAAATCACTGTGTTTTGATCCATGTGAGCACTACATTGAGAGGGAATTAGCACAGCTTAATAGCTGGGACAAAGGGAGCAATGGCCCCAAGGGAGCTGCCTTCCCAGACATGCTGGCACTTCTGTCCCTATCTTGAAGGGCTTCAGCTCATGCTCTGCCTCAACAGGCTCCCTCTAGACCTCCCTAAAGAAAGGGGCTCCCCACATTTCCATCTCTCCTATGGATGAGAAATGCCTCCCCCATGTCAACACATCCCCAGCATCAGAGAGGGTTTAGAGGTTAGAAAAGAAAGAGGGAAGAAGATGAAAGCACATCTCTAGATTCTCCCAAAGGAGTTTAAGCCATTTACAGGACAGCCTTGAAAACATTTTCCATCTTAACTCCTTCCTGCCCGACTGGACTGCAGCAGATCCCCAACTATGGATTTGTTTCACATCCCAGGAAATCTTTTCATTTCGTTCTCTGCTCCACATTCATACCACTCAATATTCATTTCAAATGCATTAACTATAACACAAGTGACAGATCCAAACAATGAGTTCTTTGGGTCCCAGGGCTCTGATGAACTGACAAGGCTTCCTAACCTCACAGTAACCCCAAAGTGTCACAGAGGTTTGGGCTTATTACCAATTTACAGCCAATCTTCAATGCCACAAATCCCATCCCGCTGTGTCCTAAACTGTTATAGGAAACCTTGGTGTTTGAGGCTTCACAAGAAACCAGTCCTGGAGCCTTCCTTACCCTGCCCTGACCCTGGAAAGTCATGCATGGTCTTCTCCTGCTAATGAACAGCCTTTCCCTGCAAGGCTTTATTGGGATCTTTTGTCTCAGGAGCTTTGTGGCATATTATGGCACAATTGCTTTCTTACTGATATTCAAATGTCAAAACTTTAATTCACTACATCTTACAAAAGAATTCAATTTTCATGTCAGGTAGAAGATCTCCATGGTGTTTCAGGTTCCCTACCCATGGCAGGGGGATGGATTGAGATGATCTTTAAGGTCCCTTCCAATCCAAACCATTCTGTGATTCATTGATTCTAGGTTAAAAAATATTTTAAGGAAGATAAGCCTGAACTTTAAAAAAAAACCCAAAACATTATTAGAAACCAGGGAGACACAGAAATATTTTTTTTCCCCAGTTTTAATTTATTAACTCCTCAAAGCCATTTAGGAAGGCTTTATCTGAGAAGGGGTCATGCTCCACGAGCACTCTTTTTCCATGGGCACATATCTCTAACTGAGGCACGTGTATTTAACACACATTTGGCCAATGCCTCCTTCCACGGTGCTTCCCTCCCCACGTGCTCCCTTGGCTGCTCCTCTTCGAGGGAGGGATGCAATGAACACCTCAGGTAAAAACCAAATAGCACCGTTCAAGGTGGTGATAATGGCACATTTAAAACAGCACCTGGCAGAAGTACCTGCAGATGGGACTGAGTCATAAAAGAAAAAACTGCAGCTACAATATTTCCTTCAAGGAATGGAATGCTGACTAAGTACAACTGCAGGAGCCTTGGCACTAAGAAGGTTGACAAATCAGGACACTTTCTAAGGAAGGATGTCACCAGCAACATCCTCCATCATTCCACCATGATGGCACTGCTGTGAGACAGTGTTGAGCCTTGTGGAGGTTGCATTAGTAAATAAAAAATGGGAGCAGTCCTCAGCATCAAGCATTAAACAAATCCCTTGGCTCCAAAGTCATCAGCTATTGCTTATCTGCCTGTCAGCTTTCCTAATACACTGCCTATAAGCTTGAAAATAACCCAAATCTGTATCAGGAGGTGGGGGGGAGAAGGAGTTGAGGCCAACTTTTAACAGCTCTTTTTCACATCCATTAGGAGACTGCCTTGCACTATGAGACTGCAGATGATGGTTTTGACTCTAAAACTTACAAAAATGAAATAATTAGCTGCATCTCTTAGATAGGACCTGGAAAAAACATTGATCTATATGGCTGGGATTATTTTTATACCTTACAAGTATAAATATGAAGCTTAAATAAACATCACTTAAACACACATCATGATTCAGACCATGAAGACATTAAATTCCATTATTCTTCCTATCTGCTAAGGCCAGAACTGAGGCTGGGGAGAATCACGACCTAGAAACTTAGAAATTCTTTAAACTAAACTATCCTTGGTGGCAGCACATGGCTCCAAACTCAACCACTTCAGCAGGGCATGCTTATTATAATACTTTTTTATACATTAATGTACACACAAGGACATAGTGCAGCAATCATAGGGCCCAACTCCCCATTGGTCTGAGACAGGAGGACACAAGGGAGCAGGCAAATTCAGCACTGGCAGCCTTATGGTCAAAAATTGTGCCCTAAACTGAGTCAGCCAGGTCTCTAATAAGAATGAAGCTTGGGACATAAATCTGCTTTTGCAAGTAAGCATCTACTGCATGGGAAAGCTTATGCTCTCAGAAAAACACATTCCAAATGAGAAAATAAAAATTCTAGAAATTTAACTGTACTGCTCTTTCCTTAATGCTGTATTACAAGGGAAATATTAGTACTTTCTGCAGAAAAAAAAGGCATCTAATGAGTCAGAGCCAGCAGCTTTCAAAACATCCCCAGCATCTGGTTTGGACTTGTTTACTTCATTATTTCCTTTCCCTTTGCAATGTTTAAATGGTGTTCTTCAGCAAGGATCCATCCCTTTCAGCTCATTCATGTAGCTCTACTCATGCCATGGAGAGATGGTCACCTTGCCACCTTTCCAGCCTTAAACTCTCTTAACCTCAGTGCTGGAAATACCTGGAAATGGATGTCTTGGCAGGAGAACTATTTCTGTTTGACACTTACTTTAAATGCAGAGCCAAAACAAATTTCTTTTCATTAAAATATATAATTAGAGATTCTTTTTAAATACTGGGAAAAAATCCTGCCTTGTGTTCGATGAAGAGTTTCTGCTTCTTTGACTTGAAACAGAAAGCATCTGTTTTGGCAACCTCCCACCACAATCATACATCAGCTGTTAAAAACATCTTGAAAGGCACAAAATTAAATGAAACACATCTGGAGCCAATTTGGACATGTATTTGTTTTCTAAACAGTATTAAATTCAAATCAGTATCTTGAAATGATAATACAAGCACATCAAAGTCAATAGAAATAATGAGAAATGGCCTATTCATACCATGATTACTATCTGTATATTCATACCAAAATACTGGTGAATGTATCTCCTAAATAACTTAATGGAGCTAACAGATCACAAAATCAGACTGAAATTAAAACTAAATATAGGGGCAAGTCCTACAGTGACTCTATCCAGCCTACCTGCAAGATGGACAATACTTCAATGTCCACCCAAGTCATGGCTACTAGGAGCAAACAGGAAACATCCTTTACTTCTATAAAATCTATAGGTTATTGATTCCTCTTTAGTGCAAATATTCTGACACAGCAAACATTCTAGACTGTAAAATACAGTCCCATAGAGCTGTGTTTGCAATCACAAGCTATGTTCTCTGCAGAGTCCCTAAAACATAAACCAGGCTTTTATTTGATACTGAACACAGCACAAAGGCAGCAGCTCAGCGTGCAGAGCCTGTCAGTGTCACCATTCCTATCCCTGATACTTGAGTAAGCAGGTGTGCACTTTGCTCCATATCAGCTCCACTCTTCTGCACCACCCTCCCCAACACTGCTCAACAGGCTCGTGCTGAGGAAGAAGAGGATGTGATTGGGGCCACAGCATGGCACTGGGACCACCACCACATTCATGTCCACATACACAGCCCCAGCTTCCCCCAGCTTGAGCATTGGGTTATCTTCAAATCATCAGGACCTTCTCAGAGAGCTGCAGCTGGTTTTAGATGATCCTGATTTTTTTGAGTGTAAAAAGCACAGCCCATGTGTTGAGTCAGTGCTGGTAGTTCAGGAGAAAGGTATGATGCTGTCAAGTGCCCTTTCAAGGTGCTGGAGATGTGGAAAGCATAAAACAAATCAAAACATCTCCCAGTAAAAAACTCTTTCCTGTGATAATGGCTCCTAATGAGGTTCAGAGCCAGCCAGGGTATCAAACATATTAGAGCAAAACATTCTCTCTCACAGTCCCCAGATCACATTGGGCTGACTGAGAAATAAATAGAGATGACTCCAATTCATAATTCAGTCTGCAGAAAACAGCACAGATAAAACAACAGGACCATCAAGAAGGGCAAAATTCCAGGTAAGAAAACAAAGTTTTGGGAAACATGGTTGGGAGTGTAGAATGAAACATGACAGAAGTAACTGTCAGAGACACTCTCTGGTGGCTGGTTACTTCCTGCAGTGCTCTTCCCCACTGCTTACAAATAAAACATTAAATTAACAGCAGAAGAAAAATACACAGTTCAATTAAGTGTCTATTCACATTAATCCAGGGAGTTAAGACATGTAGGGATTCAGATAATCTGTGTGGACCAAGACAGACATTTCCCAGCCTAGTAGCAAGAATAAAATTTATTTTAAAAAATGCTCCAGTCTTGCAGGGTAACAAACTTTCAACAGTCTTCCTATAGAGAATTTTTCCTCCCAATTATTCCCAGGGAAATTGGGCTTTCCATAGCACAACAGGAAAGGATAGACCATCCCCCTGACCCAGCCCAGCATCCACCCCCCTCTGTTGCTGGCACATTCATGCTAGAGCAGAGGGTTTTACAGATGCCAGAAATTAGGAAAAGCAAGATCAGGAGGATCTAGTGCACATACTAAAAAGTTTTCAGAAATGTCTGCTGTTCTTCCACCTTTATTTCCAATTCAAGAGCATCTCTTTTATATGGACAATGAATAAGGAGCCATATAGTAATTCACAGCTGCCCTTCCTAACCTCCGAAACAAATCTGCCATTACAGGAAATCGAATGCTGACTTCCAGGGCAGAAAGCAAGACCTTGTTAGAGGGTAAGTACAAAGGACCCAGAACTTGGCAAGGTTTGGAATGACCCTGACTCACTGCAAGGAGGCTGCTGGCACAGGCAGTGATCACTGAGCCCAAAGAAGGGCTAAGGCCAATGTCACATTCGACTTCCTACTGCCTCCATGGCATCCTCAGAAAAACAGATTCCATGCAATCACAGTTCCCAGAGGAGTTGGCATCTCTCTCTTTCCAGGACATGAAAAGTGTTAAAAATACAGGATATAAAAATAATTTTTAAAGATATATCCATTTTCTAAATAGCCAATAACCAAAATGCTGTTTCACTGGGGCCCACAGGAATCAAGCAGCTGATATCCCTAGTACAGACAGATGATCTCCTCATCAAAAACCCAAAGATAATGCCTTTTGAGAGAAGACAGAGCAACATCCCCAACATCTGTCAAGGATGAACAGCTCATGTCACAGGCTGACAAAGCTCTGTGCTGCCAGTGATGATTGAGATGTTAACACTGGCACAAGTTGCCCAGAGAAGCTGTGGCTGCCCAATCCCTGGAAGTGTTTCAGGCCAGGTTGAACAGGGCTTGGAGAAACCTGTTCTAGTGAAAGGTGTCCCTGTCCATGGTTGGGTGTTGAAACCAGGTGGTCTTTACAGGTCCCCTTCCACCCAAATAATCTTGTGGTTTAATGAGCAAGAGTACAAAAAAAGATTACGAAGAAGCAGGACAAAAAAAGGTGCTAAAATGAACAATGAACAATAAAATGCAGAAGGGAAAGCTGAAAGACATTCTCAAAAATCTTATAAAAATATGAAAATCTTAATGACTGAAACACCATAAATACAAGCTTTATAGTCATCTGATTAAGGTTTGCTGCATTGTATCCTGCAGAAGAATGGAAATAGTTATAGTCTGCAAACACATTCAGGAGATGATAACACGGTTTTGCTTTCAAAGATAAAGCAGGAAATAATTCAGTTTAACAATCAAATGGGAATTGGGGACCCACACTGAGGCTGTCACCAGGGACAGAGGCGCCTGGCTCAGGCACTGATCTTTTGGAAAAGAGATAAAGTAAAATAATGAAAAAAGATCTAATCCTTCTATGTCTTTAAAAAGAGAGCATCTGTATTTCCTCAGCTACTGCTGCTGACATGACAAGTCTCCTCCACAAGGTGTGCCCACCAGATCTAGACCAAAATTATAGAGAGGTGAGAGGGAATGAGGAACAAAATATCCATAGGTAAGGAGGGCTGGGCCGTGGCTTCCATCTGTCCTTCAAACTCAGTGCCCCAACACCCACCACTCCTCCTCTCAGGGCTGGAAAATTAAATGCAACCAAACCAAGCAGATGTGCAACAACAGCTCCAGCAGAAACTGGATCTAGGTCCAGTCCACCATAAATGCTGTCCTTCCCTGGGGACATCCAAGAGAAGCAGAGGCCTTCCATCCCTCTTCCAAGTCCTGGCACCTAAGCTGGCTGGCTCCTCCTGTGCAACGGCACAAAGAAGTTGTTTTTCCCAGAGCACTGGGACATAATGAGCTAATGTCCAAATCTTTTCACATCTAATGGCTCTCTCTTGTATCAGTTCTCCAGTGTCTCACAAAATTCAGCTCCAGTCTTGACCTACCACAGACAACCACAAAAGGGGCTCAAGTTTCATGAAAACCACCATGCAGTTAGAGAGCACAGTGCATCGGTACCCAGCTATTGAAAACCAGCTGTGAATGACCCACTATATCAGGTAGAGGTTTACTTGAACAGTAGTGAGGCACTGGCACTACACAGAGCAGCTGTGGATGCCCCATCCCTCGAACAGAACCAGGCCAGGTTGGGTGGGGCTTGGAGCCACCTGGTCCAATGAAAGGTGTTCCTGCCCATGGAAGAGGGGGTGGAACTGAAGGCTCTTTGAGGTTCCTTCCAACCCTAAGCATTCTAGAATCCTCTGTATCTGGCCACTGAGAACCACAAACCAAGGTCACACCTCTCTAAGTGCCACCTCCCTGCACAGAACAGAGCACAGGTTATTAAGGGACTATTGTTTTCAAGCTGTTCCTTGTTCCTGACAAACCAGTGAGATAAAAAACTGATAAGGATATGGTTTCCATATCAGTGTGTGCATTATTCTGTGCCTGCAAGGAGCCAGCTATTGCTTTGTTTTCCACATAATCTGGAGATATTATCAATAACTTCATCTATTTGTGGCCCTGGAAAACAACGGAAGGTCAGCCAGGGCAAACACTGAGCCTCTTCCATTCATTATCTATTCATGGGCTTGTAAAGAGAAAGCCCCACAGAAAGGAAGGGAGGGCACTTCTCTGGATGTGATTAGAAAGAAGCTGTTTTTTCAGAAAACTGAACAGCAACAGAAGATTGTACTTGATCAAAGAAATAAAAGAAATGCTACTGTGGCCATTCCTTCTGTGTTTCAGAACTCACTTTATTCACAACAACCCACGCTTTCTCCACAGATTATGCATGCAGGCCTTACACACGCTCAATTCAAATAATCTAGAGACATCTTTCTTAAAAACAAACCCAACTCAAGATTTTTTCAGTTTTCCATTCAGTGAAAGCAGCTGCAGGTTGGCACCACACAAAGCACATGAACAGCTGCCCCTCTCCTGAAACACAGCAAAATTCAGAATACTGAGAGTAATGTTGAGTTAAAACTCTGTTCCTTGAAAGATACATCATATGCATGAGATACATCTATTTTTACCCAGCTTAAGCACTTGCATTCAAAGAATTGAAGTGTCCAAACATCTTCAATAAAACTAACTTTGCACAAAATGGGTGGGATTTCCTTGAGGGCTATTTTCCCATTTCCTGAATGCTTATTTTTGTTTTTTTTAAAATCATAGGACAGCTCCAAGGCAGAGCACACTGAGAAAAAAGGAGTCATTCAGAGCAGACTCTGAATTTTCTATTTAATATTTAATTAAGCCATAATTCTCTTCAAAGTTTTTTACAATAGAAGGATAGATTTTTATGAGCAAGGTTACTATTTAGAAAATAGTATATTTTTGAAAATAAAAATATCATCAGACTTCACACATATGCATGAATTTCACTGAATGAAAACATCTAAAAATTTTTTTAAAAAGCTATCACAAAACAAAAAACAGGGTCAAGTGCCTTAAAATGAAAAAGTTTAAACATTGTTTTGTAAACAAAGGCAACATAATATGCATAGAGATGATTTCACTGTCAGTAAAACCAGGCAAAGTTCTACAATCAAGCCAACATACTTCTTCCCTTTAAATGATATTATTATACACCCCAGGGCTACTTTATGTTCAGATTCACAGAGCAACCCATGGCAACCCAACCTTCCCCACATCAAAGAGTACCAAGGAAGGTATTAACAGCTTGGGTGTTGATTAAGACAGTTGAGACAGTTGAGACAATTGATGCAAATCATCCTATTTATAAAATTATAGAATAGTTTGGGTTGGAAGAGACTTTAAAACACCATCTGGATCCAACACCCCGGCCAGGGCCACCTTCCACTAGACCAGGTTGCTCCAAGCCCCATCCAGTCTCAACTGGAGCACTTCCAGTCATGGGAAGTCCAAAGCTTCTCTGGGCAACCTGTGCCAGGGCCTCACCATCATCACAGAGAATTCTTCCTAATATCTAATCTAACCCTGGCCTCTGTCAGTGGGAAATCATTCTCCCTTGTCCTGTCACTCCAGACCTTGGTGCAAAGTCCCTCATCAGCTCTCCCATGGCCAGTTTAGGTACTGGAAGGCGCTCTAAGATCTCTCCAGAGCCTTCTCTTCTCCAGGCTGAACATTCTTCTCAGCCTTTCCCCGTAGGAAAGGCAAAAAGCCCATGTGGTGGCTGGCAGCACATGCAGGTACACTTGAAAGGCTTCAGTGCCAACTGGGAAGCCCAGCACTGTGCAGATTCATGGATGGAGCAGGGATGGAACCTCCCCATCTGATCAATTCATCATCAATACACTGCAGCACTCCAAAACAGCCTTCCAGTATTTCCCTTTTGCCTTATTAGTCTTCAAAAACAAATGACAAAACTCCAAAGTAAAACAGCCTCTACCCTCTGCCCACAAAGACAAATGCATTTAACTGAAGACAGAGTCATCCTGATCCTGCAAACATCCCCCCAACACTACCACGAGCTCCCTGTATCCATCTCACAGGGACCAGAGCATCAGCGCTGCCCTTTTCATTTGGATAGGCCTTTATTCAATTAGACCTAAGAGCCAGGGAACAACCTTTCTCATTTTGCAATATGCTCAAACCAGTATTTGCCCTGACACAGGCTCTGAATGTTCCCGAGCCGAGCGCGGGCAGGGATTACGCGCTAATTGCAGTCGCTCTCGCAGACACGTCGCAAGACAAATCTTTGTGACTAAAAGGTTTATTTCTGTCCTCAGTCTTGAGAGGGCTCATTATAAGGGATCACCAGATGTCATCAATTCTTCCTAAAATACAACAGAAAGAACATTTTTCTCCCAGTAAAAACCAACCCACAACCATCAAAGTGTAACAAAGGCCATAAATACACTGTTCTGGAGTATCTTTAGCCATAGTATAGATTCCCTTTTTCTGTTATATATCTGAAACAATACCCACTGAAAAAGGAACATGGCATTCAAATATGTCAGTGCTAATGACAAGCTCTCATGAACAGACACTGACTTCACCCCCGCCTCCAACACAGTGATTAACACATTTACAGCAGCACACAAAGCTCCAGCCCCCAGCACTGAGAATGAGCCCCCATCCATGGAAATAGAAAAGAGCAGAGGAAATGGCCTCAAGTTACACAAGGTGAGGTTTAGATCAGATACTGAGGAAAATATCTTCATAGGAAGGGTTGTTCAGCCTTGAACAGGCTGCTCTGGGCAGTGGTGGAGTCACCATCCCTGGAGGCATTTGACAGATGTGTGGGTCACACTTTAGTGATGGGCTTGCCACCAGTGCTGGGTTAATGGCTGGAGCTGAAAATCTCAAAGGGCTTTTCCAACTTCAGCAACTTTATGAAGTAACTGAACATTGCAACCCAAGAGAGCAAAGACAGCTGGGAATAGGATGCATCTTCATCTCTCTTTAAAGAAAAGATGCAAGAGAGTCAAACAAAAAAAGGAAAAGAAGTTTGTCACACAGACCTGTATGCTTTACCAGAGGAATTCCCCGAGATGAATTCGTGTCACACTGGTGCAAATTAAAGGCAAACTGCCCTCTAAACATTTACTCTGCAGCTCTGGTCACATCCTGGTATCTCCTGTTCCAGGGGGGTTAAGCTGAACACTGGAAGGTGTTTTCTCTTGCTTTCTCTCCCCCTGGCTATCCAAGCGACAAGCCTTCCTGAGGTAAATGATACACTTCAGCTGCTTATATCGCTTTTCCCATTTTCAGATCTCAAATCAGATTTGGGCTCCGTTTTCATTATCAGCACAGAAAAGTGTCTGAGTGACTGCCATCCCAAATCCATCAGGACATGTGTCACTCATCCCTGGTGCAGTGACACATGCTGTGGGTATGCGGGCTGCTGCTCCAAGCATTTCATCTATTTCTGCCACTGGGTTGCTTCAAATGAAAAATATTCTGTGCACAAACGGTGCATTGCTGCGTGCAGAGCTGTCAGTTATATTTATTTCACAAGCAGTTTAAGACATGACGTGAACTGAGTTGCTGGTAAGATTTTACTACAAGCTATCAAAGACTTAAGCAGACACCATCTATAACTACTCACTTTCATCCTCACCCCCACTGACTCACACCCTCTGTTCCAGCAGCAAGCACAGCCACAGCTTCCAAATCCTGCCTGCAGAGCCATTATTTGGGCACTGATAGAACCCAAAACTCACCTGGAGAAACCCAAATTTGATGGTCAGGCAGCAAACTCAGAAGTTTTCACTGCACAAGGAACACCAAACCCAAACCTGCGTCCTGCCTCTACTCTACCTTTGGTAGAGTAGCAGATAAGTCAATCTGGGGAAGCACTAAAGGACCCATCAGTGTACCACAAAGCCAAGAGCTCCCCACTTACTCCTGCCAAGTAATTCCATTTTAATAGAGGTTGATTTGGGATAAGCCTGCAGAACCAAATGGCAAAGCTCTGCTGTTATACTGAGGCTTACAGAGTTATTAGGAATTATCAGAACTCTGTCTGAGCTCACAGGGCATATGGCACTGATTTCCAGAGCAAAATGACACATCAGTTACTTTTTTTCAGGCTGCAGGGATTTGGGGTGCAAAACTCAAGGGCTCCTCCATGAACATCAGCTCACAGCCCTGGCTGGCAGCTTGGTTTGCTGGGGCTGTACTCCTACTCAAATGCAGGGAAAATGCTTATCAAAAGTGTTTCAGCTTAGGCTATGACACCAGCAATTTCTCAGGACATCAACAAGTCTTCAGAAGGTGGGAAGGCTGCTGTAGCTTTCAGCTGGGGGGTATGAGCAATTAAATCAGAATCCATTAAAAGGATGAGGCATTAGACAGAGTGCATGACACTGCAGAATTACTTTGTATTAAGAATATATTTGGCTACTTCTGCACATGAATCCAGTCTGAAGATAAAGATTTATTTATTTAATATTAAGGGATTTCTGCAGATGGTGTTGCAAAGCAGCTCCTTAAAAATGTAAATTTGCCTGCAAGATATGAGGACACATTTTACACAAATAAACATATTCACATTTCATTTGCTGAATTCTATTTACATTCACTTTTTCACATATTTACTGCAGTGCAATTGTTGAGGGCTTCAACAATTAAGGCTTCATCCAATCATAATAACACTCAAAAGCAAAAAATGAAATCCCAACTTTTGCTGAAGTTGTGCAAGGCCCCAAAAGTCCAAGCACAACAAAAAATCTACATCCTTACAGTTTGTAAAAATTTTCTTATTCATATTGCCTCCTTCCCCTTACTCTATTATGTTTTTAAAACATGTGCTCAAACCCAGCAGCTGAGATTCCTATGGGGGTTATTTATACAAAATTTTGGGTGTGGATTGTGTGTCCAATAGATGGTGGGAATAGAAAGGATACACTCGTCCTGAGAAAGAATGAAAGCAAGATCTATAACACCCCAGTCTCACCCTGCATATCTCCTGCATGTGCAAGAATTCCTTGCTCCCTGAGCACGTGCCTTTTGCCAGAGACAGGCACACTTTGAAGTCAGAGTCAGCACAGGTGATTTCCCAGCACCCCATGGATGAACTCGGGGTTTCCCTGCGCACGCTGCTCCTGAGGCTCCCCACAGACCTGCTGCTTTCAACAGCAGCCACACATCTGCCACTGCTTGCTGAGCACTGACAAATTCGGCTGTGCTGAGCCTGGCAAGGAGCTTTGCTTCCAGCTGAGACGTCTTCAGTTGCTCCTCACATCATAGATTTCCTGTTGCTCCACAATCAGCACATCTCTGCTGTTAAGCTTCCCCAGAAAAAACTGCAGCATCTTGAGTTACAGAAAAAGAATTTAAAAAGCAGAGGAGAAGAAGTGAGGAGGGAAGACAAGAGGGAAAAGAAGGAATCAACTAAGCCACTCTTCCTTCTCTACTTCGAGCATCTTGGATATACCTTCTTTTGGATCATTTCTATAAATGAGGATGTACAAGCCATCTCTAAAGGACCCAAAGTGACCTTAGACACTTGTACATGGTCCGTGGGGGCTCTGCCCAAACCATGTGTGGTTTGGAACTAACTGGAATAAGCAGTTGCACACACGTTGCACTAACATGCTATTACTTTACATCCAGTCTTTATATTACTCTGATTTCCTACCTGGAAACTTTTACAGAGTAGGTACAAGTCTGGGTTTTTGGAGATTGTTTCCAACAGATGGCAGAAAATTGGGAAAAGTGCCAGCATTTCCTTTTCAAAAGCTGGCTGCTGAAGCTTCCAAAGACAGCTCTGAGCATCTTTGCCTGCAACTGTCGCAGCAAGAAATTACACAAAAGCTACATAAAAGGGGCTACTGAAGCATGCAAGCTTTGGAACTCAAAGAGGAGAACGTGCATGCTTTTAAAAACAATAAATAGGATGTTTTTAAGTTGCAAAATTCACAGAGCTGGTTTGCAATGCTCACCTGCAGCTTTTAGAAGTTTTATCATTGGCATAAAAGGAGACTGTGCCTCCTTCTCTTCCTCCTCCTCCTCCGTTGTCTTGTAAGGAAATTTCGATTTTTGCCTTAAGAAGAGCTGTAGTGCCTCAAAGACCCCAGCTGGGCTGGGGATGCTACCCCAGCAAAGCACAGGATGCTAAAAAATGTGGCAAAAGAGAAAAAAAAAGTGGAGATGGGGAAAAGAGGTCAATGAGGGAGGAGGAAAGCACGGGTTTTCCATGGTGAGCAGCAGGCCAGAATCCCACCTGCTGACCAAGCTGCTGAATCCTTGCCACCTGTCTGCTTACATAACGCTTCCTCCAGCTCATCTCTAACAGCTTGAAAACTGGTATAGAACATCAAACTCTAAATCAGTGCTTCATGCTGACACACCATATGTCAGCGTGTACTTAGGTAGTCAACAAAAGTGTTAACAGCAATTATTTAAAAATTATTACAGTTTATTCATGCAGAGAATTCCTTCTTGCATTGACTCAAATCCTCCAAGACAAGAATTTTTTTATGAGCTGCAGTTTCCCTCAATTTTCAACCTGATTTTGTGGTCTTTAACTATTTTAATTTTTTTTTGTTGTTTAAAACAATGTACTTTATTACTGAGGTATTCATTTACAGCGCTGTTTTTAGGGGAAATTACCTAATAAAACTAAAATTAAAAGGTTTTCCTCCCAAGCATGGTAACTTTTCAGTGTTCCCTCGGTTCTGCAGAAGGAAGAAGACTGTTCTGTCTCCTGGTGCTGCTGTTTAGAACATCTGACCACCACACCTGGGAACAGCATCCACAGAAAACCAGTAAAAAACCCCTCGGTGCCCTCAGGCCTTTCATCCAAGAGCCAGATGGAAAAAAAGCTGCACAGAGGAGCCTTTCCTCAGTGTGTGAAGTCTCCACCACTCAGCTTGATGCTTATAAATCAATTGCTAAAGGAAAAAAATTATAGTGCATAAATCCACACAAGGAATTGAAAATAAAAATAAAGGAGCAGAAGAGAGAGCCCATTCCCATGGGCTTTTCTCCAGTGGCACAGGTAGACCTGGGAAGCTGCAGACAGCACTGACACAGGCTCTCCCTTGGATGAAGACAGCATAAATAAAGAAAAAATAATTAGAGTAATTAAGAAGGGAACTATTTAGAATCTAATCAAAATACTCAATCATAATTTCTTCAAAACAGTCTGCTAAAAATGGGTCAATAGCATCCAAGAAGAAAAAAGAAACAGCCTATTTTGTGATTATTTGGTGCCTCACACTGCACAGCCAATGCCACCTGCCTGACAGGGTATCCATGTTGCAGCCAGATCCCTGAACCACATCCCACATCCCTTAGGCCAAAACTTCAGACCAGTCTTGCATCAAAACTGCTGATCCCTCATCACACAAATAACATCCAGAAAAGTGTAAATCAGCCTGAATCAGGGGGCATGGCAATTCTCCTCTCTGTGTCACACTAACAAAATCTATTTTTCCATTTGCCTGCACCTTTTGCTGTATGGATGAGCAGTGCAGGGCTGGAGCAGAGTGAGTTTTTACAGAAGCCAGCGGGAGCAGGGAGCCACAGTGGCACTGGCTTTGCAAAAATCTGCTTGTGTCATCCATCACCCTTCCAGCTCCTCACTGCTTTTAAAATCTGGGGACAATTCACAGCACCAAAAGGCACAGAGGGAAAAATATTCTGTCCAGTTTCTATCTGCTATAGGTACTAAATTCCTACAAACAGTCCTAAATAACAAAAAGCTTTTTCCATCATTGGGCTCATGCTTTCCTCATCAAAGACATCTGTAAACTTATGGTGAAATACAACAGCAATAAATCAATAGCTGATGTTTTACTTGCTCTGTGCTTTTTGTTATGAAACATTTCGGGGGTTGTTTTTTCTTACTCTAACAAGCATCAAGGCAAATGCAATAATGAAGGAAAATTAAGACCAACATCTTCCAAAGTGCTTGGGAGTTTCCTCGTATAGAATTACAGAAACATTAAGGTTGGAAAAGACCTCCAAGATCACAGTGTTTACCATTAATGTCAGAGTAGAAGATATATATAAATAATTATTTTTCTTTTGTTTTAAACTTTTTAAAAAATATGAATTTGGACATGCTAACATGTCTCTTAGAAACATGCACAACTTCACACAGCATAGAAAGGCAGGACTTATCAGAGAAATGAATTCATAAAAAAAGCTCCTGTTTACTCAGTATTTGAACTTTCTCAAGAGGGATAAACCTCACCTGGCTTGGCTTTAGACAGCAGCTGCTCACTCAAAAGCTCATACAGATCAAGACTGTTAATTAGAACATTACTTCTACAAGCTTGCTAAATATTTTCTTCAACACACTAAATTGGATTATTCTTGTACCTTTCTTTGAACAAGGTAGAAGGTTTTCCAACTCTTAGAAGGTTTTCCAACTCCATAATTCAAAAGCCACTACAATCTTGCCAAAGGATGCAATGAGCAACAGCCATCTGCAGTGCTGGAATATAATTTCCAAAGCCCCAAAAAATGTTTTTCCTGCATTTTAATTAAATATTGGTATTTCTTTTTTTAAAACAACAAACATTCATAATCCTATTCCCAGCTTCCTTTGAACCTATTGATTGCAGATGCCTGTTGCCATCAGGCACATTTCTGAATTTGGGCAAAGCCACTGTAGGTTTTTTATGCTTCAGGATACAGCTGAGGAAGACCCTGAGCGACCTGATCCTTCCATTGATGATGCTCTTCTTTTCCCTGCACTGATTTTTTAAATTCCAGCTTCCATTTGCAGTTTATCTTTCCTCTGTGCCCTGACTGACCAGCTCCTTTACATAGGCACCTGAAATAATGCTCAAAATATCTGTCAGGATCCCTGCACTTCTCACGGGCTCACTCCGGTTGATGCTGGTTTAGGAAATCCCCTCAAAGAGAATGGCAGCCTCCTGCCTGAAACTGGGAGTATGGAAATGTCTGCTTGGTGAGCAAAAGGAGGAGAAAATTAGAATAACAAATAAATGTGGAAAACCATAGAAGTTTAAAAAAAAAATAAATCAAGAACGATGATATCCCATTTGATTATTCTATACATAGCCTATACTTTATCCTATGCAATGATTTCATGTTCTCAGATCAAAACATTTCATGAAGCATTTTGCAAATGTGGCTCCAGGCTGTTTTCTGATCCAATGAACATTATGAGATGATGTGAATGAAATGTCAGTAAACAGGTTAAAGATATCTGGAGATGCAGTAATTCTACCTGATTACTTTGAAATGTCAGAGTTCTCCAGCTCCTTGTTGGGGATGATGGCTTTCTCTGAAGCCTTTCCAAGGAGGAGGAAGACAAGATTTGGGGATTCGATACTGCTTCTTTTCTAAATACTGTTAGTATTTTAGGTATGTTAGTGTCAGTAAAAATAAGTTATCTTCATGATACTAAGTTATTGCCAAAGAACACTTGCCAATGGGAACATAACTTCAGAAGGAGAGCATTCCCTGAGCTCAGGTTACCAAAGACTTTCTCTTGTGTGAACAAGGCAGTACAGGTGAGATACCAGTACAAACTAGATCCACATTCATGGGTGTAACACTATCAAACAGGATAACAAAGCATTTCTTCTCCAATTCTTCATCTTTTATCAAGGTGATTGCAAGAAAGTGTTACGTAAATAAATGCACCAAGATTGAAAAATTGAAAGGGAATAAAAAAATGAGATGTCTGTTCACATAACATTATGAAAAACACCTCAGCCCAGTGCAGAAAATTTTAAAAAAAATAATTAAAAAGAGACACAGTGTTTCTGAAAACATAAAAAGAAGCAATTTGAAGAAATTCGATCTATCAGAAAATTGACATCAATTTATAAAAGTGGTGAAATGTGACCTAAAAAACACCCCAAACCTGCCAATAATCCCATCAGGCCAGAAAGAGGATGGATCTGGGAGAGAGCTGCTCAGGAGGGCAGGGCTCCAGTGATTTTCCTGGGCTGGTTGCTGTTAGAGCAGCCCTGTGTGCTGCCTGTGCCACCTTTTGCAAAGGAAAACAAAGCATTTCTGTTTTAAAAGAGCCAAAGGAATTAGCTATAACTGACGAGCCCGGAACAGCAGCCTGCAACCTGTTCACATTTCTAAAGTGAGCCCAAAGTAACTGCACTCCAATTTTCCCCAACTCATTATGCAAAATAAAAGCTAGCTGAAAGCCAGTGTGGGGCCACCAAATGCCATCATTAGCTTTCAATTCTCTTCCAGTAAAAATGCATCCAAAATCTCCTGGCTTCAGAGAAGCTGAAATTTTAGCCTTAAGAGCCTTTTACTTCCTCAACACTATACAGCTTCAGCAAGATTTTCTGCCAGTTAGTTTGGACCTAACAAGCCATTTCCCCATTAACACAAAACACAATGTGTCCAGGAGTATTAAGCATTTTCCACAGGGACCTGTTTTACAGTCACTCCCAGAATGAAAATGCCAAATTATGAATCTAAGACAGATGTTTTCCAGATGTGCTGAGCATCTCACTTAAATGCTGGATGCAGTGCTCTTCCAAAATGCTGTGAGGGTTTTACCAGCTGCATTCAGATAGGCTGATCCCTCAGTTTCTGCTTATGGGAAACTATTCCTAAGAAAAAAATCTCACAAAAAAATGGGCACATCTCGCACCTGCTTATAGGAGGGTGAAGGATGAAGTCTCATGGTACCCATTGAAGGGAGCAGGTGGGAAGGGAATGGGAAGCCATGGATGGAGAAGTGCAGTGCCATGAGCATGATTTCACAGTCATCATAAAATTGTTTGGATCAAAAGGGACCTTAAAGCTCATTTCAGTCCAGTTCTAACACCCTGCCATGCGTAAGGATACCTTCCACTATCCAAGCCCCATCCAGCCTGGCCTTGGACCTACTTCCAGGGATAAGGCAGTCACAGCTTCTCAGGGCAACCTGTGCCAGGGCCTCAGCACCCTCACAGGGAAGAATTTTTTTCTAAAATCCAATCTCTGCCCCCACTGATGGCATTGAGTCTGCAGGAAAGAGCAGCTCCCTCACCACACACTACTGTGATGTGTCTGTGCAGCTTAAACAAAGCAGTGTTTGAGACAGAGATGGAGCTTCACTCTGAGTGGACCCAAGTCTCTCCCCTCCCTGCAAGCCCCTGCCCAGAAGCACCTGAATATGCAGCACCCACCCCACAGTCCTGCACTGCCACAGCCTTTGCACAGCTCACAGCAACTTCACAGCACTTGGAGCCCTTGAGCTGAGCAGGTATTCATGCCACTTCATTTCTTTTCCTAGTTATTCTAGAATTCAAGTATAGATACTTGAACACTGGCCATATGAAAATAGCACCGCAGCAATTTTCTTTTGAGGCAGTTTTACAAGTCAAGCCAGAAGAACACAGCAGAACCCAGAGTACAGTTACCCTTCAAAAACGTACACATTACATGGGACATGCCAACCAGAAATATACTTCTAAACCTTTCCCTCAGCACAGCTCTGATCCAGAAAACAGACCAAACATCAGAGATTCCTGCAAGCCCTCAAGAGGTGCTGCTATTGCTTCCAGTTTATCTGCAAGGCACCCAGGTGCTGTGCCAAGGTTGTGCTGCACACAGTTGATGCAGATGTCAGTCTTTATTCAGAGACAGAATTCTTTATATCAATTTACTCATGGGCAGGTTATGAGAATCACATTTCCAAACAAGATTTGCTTTAATTGGCTCTGCTGGTCCTCCCAGAGGAGCGTTAAGATGGGATTTAGATAATGCTCCCACAGCAAGTAACTGCAAACCCAAAGTTAAATCTGCTTTTCTACAAATATTCAGGAACATTTGCTTCCTGGCAACACTCCTGTTAGTAAACCAATTTGCTAAAATATTCATGAACAGCAAACTAAAGGGCCATGGGTACAGCAAAATGCTTACATATGACAATACAACTAACTATTCACCACAAATGTTTTCACAGTATTTGACTTGCTCTAGATTAAATGAAAAACAAAAACAACACCTGTAACAATGACTAGCACTCAGCATCATGGATTCCACTGAAAAACCTCTGGTGAGGAGATTGGCTGGTGTTGGACAAGGATGCCCAAGATTGCCCTGTGCCCTCAGGGTTCTTGTACGTGTCCAAACACTGCAGAGGGACCATAAGGCATCAACATCTCCAAAGCTGCCACAAAACCTCCTGGGGAGCTGCTGTGCCAGAACAGGTAAGTAAGGATTAATAAATAAAACCCCGCTAAAATTTCATATATTACTCTGAAATAATTTGAAAAAGAAGTCCCCCTCATTTTCCTGTAAAACAGAAAAACTCTCAACTAAATTGCCAGGGTGGCAGACTAAAAGCAAGGAAGGAAGAGGAAAGCCCTGAGAGATCCTGACAGGAGACTGCAGTCACCTGCAGGAAGAGACAAACCCCATGCACTCCATGGCAAGCCTCTTCCAGGTGAGCCTTCGCTCAGGCTGTTTGCAGTGCAAAGAACCCTCATTCAAAAGGTAAATAAAAACGCCTTCCTTTGGACACTTCACACCAATCAACTTTTTACTAAAAAGGTTACATTTAAATATTTAAATACTTAGATACATTTCAATTGTAAGCTCCATTGCATGGCTCATTCTTTCTCAATGTTTAACTTAAGGAGCAGAAGAGCCTGAGCTCTGTTTTACTCCATCACATGGCTTCATTACCATGGGATACTTTTTTTCACCAAGACCATAATGAGATGGGGAGGCTGCAATTGCACTTGTATCATTCCAGCATTTCCTTTCCTTCCCAGGGCCACAAATCCAACCATGGGTCATCTCTCCATGCCAGGACTGCAGCCATTCAAGCCCTGCTGTCCAGCGTGCCAAGTACAATCCACTCTTCAAGGCACAACACTCCTCTTGGGACCACTCATTACCAGTTTCATCCCTGCTTGGGAACAAGGACTGTGTGTTCTGTAGCCCTGGCCCAGCCATACCCCTCCTTCACCCTGCCAAAACCTACAGAAAAACCAGCACATGCCAGGGGATTTTATAGGGACAGGGTACTTTGAGTTGGGATCATTTCACTACAGTTCTGATGCCTTTTTCTGTGACCTCGAGAAAGTCACTGGCTCTCCTCTAAACTCTAATTCCTCCTCTGCCATGGGTGGATTACTATTTTCCTGGTATGCAAAGGTGTTGTGAGGTCTAATTCATTAATCTTTGTAAAGCAATCTAAGACACTGATGGAAAATGCAAAATATTATCAGTACAGGCCTTCCATTTAAATCTCACCTGGAAACCTTCCTCTTACTCCTTAACTTGTGACTGATCCCCACTCAATTAGAGGTAATGGCATTTACAGGTAGACTCCAGCAGCAGAGCAGACCCCACAGGAAGGTGCCAGCAGGAGTAGTGGTGCTAATCCAAGGAAGGAGCCGGATAATTGGTGCCTGCACTGCGTGATCCACGGCTGAATGCTGCACCCCTGGACTGCACTGGGACCACCTGAACCAGCTCTGGGCAAAGGGATGGGGCACAGACCCCCCCCTGCCAGCACAGTACCCATCCCTACACAAACTCCCATCCCTACACCAACACCCTGCAATGACAGGACAAGGGGGAACAGCTCCACGCTGTCAGAAGGCAGGGTGAGATTGGATATTAGGAAGAAATTCTTCCCTGTGAGGGTGGTGAGGCCCTGGCACAGGTTGCCAGAGAAGCTGTGGCTGTCCCACCTCTGGAAGTGTCCAAGGCCAGGATGGATGGGGCTTGGAGCAGCCTGGGATGGTCGAAGGTGTCCCTGCCACGGCAGGGGGTGGAACTGGATGAAGTGGAAGGTCCCATCCCACCCAACGCAGTCAATGATGATCCTATGATGCTCCTACACACTCCATCCCCCACACCCCCAGTCCTACAACTGCACTGATAATTAACTATGTGCTTTACATTTGAAATTATTCTCTATTAATAGGATTTTTAGCAGGAAGAAAGTTTCTACACAAATAGTTTTCAAGTCATGAGCAGACAGAATAAATCTGCAGATCACTCATTACCTCCTGTGTCAAGTCTTATTATTTGTGGGAGCAGTTCCATTTCAGGCAGGCAAGCAAAGGCAGATAACCTCACCCCCGGCACTCTGTGAGCCCCTGATGAGAGAACAGCTTCAATTCTACATGCAAGAAAAACAACTGGGAAATTACAAAGGGCTTTTATCAGTACCCCATGCTGTGGAGTGCTCATTTTAACTAGTATTCCCACAACTTCAGGACATCTCTGGTAGGATTCAGCCCTCTCAAGCATATTAGCAAGAACTGCCTGTGCAAAGGCTGGGGGATGCTGGACCAGCTTTTTCCTTGCATCCACCTAATTGAATCTGCAGCATTCAGCCTGCTGGTATTCCCAGGCACTCAGAATTTCGATTTGCTCCATGGATTTTTATACTGAGCACCCCAAAAAATTAGCATTTGTGCTGAATAGCTTTTATTCAGCTATTTTAATCAGTTCTTTTTATCTTTAAAGCACTTCTAAATCTCCCTGCCTCAGTCTCCCCATCCTAAAATTTATTCCAGCCATTTGTTTTCCTTCATTCAGCTTCCAGCGCCCTTTACCATGATCTAATCATCTTAATCTTTAATGCTCATCTCTACCTTTTAACCTTTTCAGTTTTCATTTAAAGTAATCTCTCTATCTCTCTCAGGTTTGGAGCCTTTTTATTTATTATGGAATTAAGGTCTTCCTTGGCCCCTGTCTCAGCACAGAGCTGGAGGTGCCCTGTGGAGAGTCCCCTGGCATCAAGCTGCATGTTGCTTCTTAAAAGGTGACTTGTGGGGGCCTTAAGTAAATCAGCAATTTTTCTATTGATACAATTTATGCAATTTTAGGGAAATAAAGGCGACTTCAAAAGTATTACAGCATTTGTTTTGATTCGTTTGAAATTACTTGGCACGTGCTAGCCTTTCCTTCCACTGGGAAAACCATGGGTGTTGACCCTTCATGGAATATTTCAGTTTGGAAAAGACCTTTAATTGAGTTGGGAAAAAAGTGGATAAACTTTTGAGCATCCAAGCTCTTTCAAGGACTGAGAGAGGTTCAGCAATGCAGAAGCTCAGTAGATGTGTCACTTTTTAATCATGACTTTGTAATGTCATGTCCCACTTTGCTGGCATTTCTCCATTTTTACATCACTTAGAGCATTCTGGAAAATCGCTGATGGAATGCTGAGAGCTAATATTAGATTTAACACAATCAAAAAAGCAAAAACTTTTTTTAATGTTTCCTACACAAGGCTCTTCCATATTTAAGTATGGTTTGAGCTTCCAAATTAATGTACAATAAACATGAACATGACTTGCAAAGAAAAGTGATGTGGACACAGTGAGTTCAGACTGCCACCAAATCACAACAAGCACATGTCAGATGCAAAGAGCACACAAAAATAGATAAAAAAGAAAGACAAACTCCTCCTGACATAGCCAGTGTTGCAGATAGCAGCACCAAAGTTGGCACAGGAACTTCCACTGATAAATACAAACCACCTCCCTGCTTCTCTTCCCACACACTTGAATTTAATTCTCCATCCTCCTCCTCTGCTCTGCCCCCCATCACAACTGCTAAGGCTGTGCTTCAAAAAAAAGCTTCATTATCACCTCTCAGCTTTCCTGAAAGCACTGCAGTGAAGGTTTAGCAGTCCCAGGCTTGGAGCAGATGGCTCCCTAATGCCACCTGCATCTCATTTCCCTGAAAGTTGGGGTGCTTCAAACTGAGACCACCTCATGCCAGTATTGTCTTCCTCCACACCATGGCAGTTTAAGCTGAGCTTTTCTATTTTCAACATGGAAGCAGTTCCTCTCTTACCTTTCATTCATGGAGGGAAGGGATTGCTACACAGTGCTGGGTGCTGGTGTGGTCCCCTAGCAAAGGAGCCAGGCTGCCCATTCCATTAACCATGGGCTTCAGTGACTCCAGATCAACCAGTACATCCTCAGTTATAAGAGGGAAACAAATTAGAAAGATTAATTCTCACTTTTCTTTTTTAAGATATTAATACTGCTGCTGAAATATCCTTTAATTCCTTTGTTCACTAGCTGATACATAATATGCAGCTTTTTGGTTTTATGGGAGATATTATGGCCACACACATCAAGACTGGCAACTGGAGAAGATTAATAGACTGGGCCCTAAATAAGGTGAGACAGATAAAAGTCACCAAATGAAACTGTTCATGGAGGTCATGTTCACGACCGTTGTAAGCAAATGTTCACAATTTCATATTTAAAAAATAAAAAAGTCAATCACAGCTACTCCTGCACTCCCCAAATGGCTATTGCCTCAAATTGGAGCTATAAAAACACCAAGAAAGCTGGATAGGGATCACATTAGATAACACCACTTTTTCCACTAGCTTCATCCATGGTGTGTGTTCCTCCATTTCAGCTTTACTGACTGGAACTAAAATCTGTCACTGGTCTATGCATGGTCTCAGCACCAGGGAAACAGGTTTATTTTTGGCCAAGCAGAAGCAGACAATGGTCCTGCTGTGAGGAGCTCCAGTGGGCATAATTCATCTTTTGATTGACCATGTCAAACTCAGTGTCCATCACAGTATGCCAGTCCCACTTCCCCTCCCACCCGTGGGATTCCCCATTATGGCCATGAGGTCCCCAGCAAAGGTTTTCTACTACTAATATGTAAAGATCTCTTTTTGTTAGACTTCTTTGGGATCTCTGCTATTTTGATTCTTCTTCTTATGCCTAGACTTTCCCCACTCTTGTTATTGGCATTTAATTTCTAGTGAAAGCCCTCCTATACCAGAGCATTTCACAACTGTTAGCCAAGATTTTCCTTCCATGAATTTCAGGAAAGTAAGCATTCAATTCTCTCTTAAAATGGAAAATACTTCTTGAGATCCTTAATCTATTCCTAGAAAATTCCTATTGCCAAAGCTAGGAGCAGACTAGCAGATCCTTGTTCGTATCCTCACATAAATCAATGGAATTTCCATAATTTACCCCAAAGATTGATGCAGTCTGTTTATTAGGTGTAAAGCTATCAATCACATTTAAGAGCAATCAGCCTGAAAAGCCAGGTAAAACTGATCCCTCCCCAAAAGACCAAGTGGAGGGAGCTGAAAAAGCAGTGTGGGAATAGAAAGGAATCCCTGTGGAATTCAGTTTATTAAGAACTGTATCAGCTCAGCTGACAGCAAACACATTCCTTCATTTTATACAGCGCTTATCTCTCTTTATAGCACTTTAAACTCCTAATATATTTACACTGGACACTGAAATGACCATTAGAGGCTCGACCTCCATGTCAAAGCCCCCAGCCTCCTCCCACAGGGATTAATTGCCTCCCTCCCAGCAGCCCCCTGCAGCTCGCTGCCCCCGGAGCAGTCTGTCAGCACTGCTGCAAAGTTAAATCGGCAAATATTAATTGCCAGCTGGGAAAAGTGCCATTAGTTCGCACTCAGATTTCTTCCAGCTGGAAAGACAGAGAGTGTTAAATGGAGCAGATTTCCTTCCAGCCTCCAAACCAGCAACGGAGCAGGTCTGCCTGTTCTGCAAGCACATAATGAGCAAAGCATTCGACACCTTCCCAGAGATGTTTTGAAATGCTGTTCCATAGAACAAATTACTTCTGAAAGTAACAAAGCACAGAACTAACACTTGGACAACAAATAAAGTACAGAGGAAATAAACCACCACCACCTGAGGCTGAATTCATATGTATTTGAGATTACTGCAGTGATATGAGTTATCACCCTGCTTGTTTGGTTTTTTCCCAGGTTTGTAATTTATTTACATTCAAGCATAGAAAATTTTCTGTCAACATGCAGAAGATTATCATTTTCCTTAATTAGAAAAAAACTTTTTGAGAACTGGAGAAAAGATTAAGTAGTTGAAAATGAAAGATGCCATTACCTAAGGTCATGAAATCATAAGATTATGGGATGATATGGGCTGGAAGAGGCTCCCATCAAAACAGTTAGTGCAGGGTCAGACTAGGTTGCTCAGAGCTGCTCCCAGCCAGGTTCTGAAAGCTCCCAGAGATGGAGATGGCACCTGGGCAGCCTGTCCCAGCACTCAACCAACCTCCAAGGGAAAGCCATCTCCTTAAATCTCATTTCAGCTGTGCCCTTTGCTTCCCATTCTCTCTCCATGCAGATCCAGGTTCCATCCTCTGCTACACCACCCGTGCATAAATGTCCCAAGAGAACACACTGTTCTGGCTCTGCCAAAGTGCAAACACACTCACACGTGTGCACGTGCACAGCAACCCAGCACACTGGCACACACACTTCAGAAGACTCTCTATATAAATTCATGGCATGAAATATTGTTCTGAGAACAGTGCAAGCCTCAAATCAAACAGTGGGACTGTGTGTATGTAACAGAAAGGAGAAAGGCAGGTGTTTTTACACAGAGATTTCTTATGAAATTCTGTAAAAAATATGTACAAAATTATGGTTTATTATGGGACAAGAAACGACCTTGTATAAGGACGAAAATTACTGTCAGATACTTGCTTAGAAGAAAAAAAAAATATATATTTTAAGCAATGGGACAAAATTTTTGAAAAAATTAATACTGACATTTCAAGAGAGAAGGAAGGAAGAGAATGGGACTGGAATACCAGACATGAACATGCTTTTTACAGCACACTGTCTCTCTGCATAAAATTCTGTCAGATTTCATAAAATTACAGCTTTGGTACAAGTTGGACCGAAAGGACAAAATAAAATCTATTAAGTAATCGACACAGGTATAGTGCTTTTACATAATGGAAAGTTCAAGAATTTGGTCAGCTAAGTTGGACTGAATGAATGCCAGAGCACAGTCTGACCAGCTGCAGCACAAAGCTGCTGTACAGGCTGGCAAGAAAAGCAGAGCCTTTTAGAAAAAACTCAATCCACCTGGATAAAGAAGAATGTCAGAATCACAGAAAATAAGGAATGAGCTTGGGCAAGCAAACATGGCTGCCTTCCTCTAGCAAGGGCTTGGCTGATGCACAGGAGCTTTGAGATTGCTGATCAAGCAGAAAAAAGCAGGAAGAGAAAGAAAGAAAGTGAAAAATTACTCCTAAATCCTGAAAATGGAAAAGCACAGCTCTAAACAGAATTTCTCTAATGTATGCAAACTGCTAGGGAAGTGCATTGCTCTGGTGTTTCTGGAGGAAGGAAGAAGACAAGGGAAGGAAAATTATTGAACGGTGTCTGCACAGCTTTTGCTGGTCAAAAATAATGAGAGAAAAGTGAGGGAAGAGACAGAGTGGGTGTAGACAGTCAAAAGGAAAGAAAAATGAACAGAAGTGGAAAAAAGGGGACTACTCTATGAAAAAGCAAAACATAGTCCCAATTACTGTGTTAAAATGATGTAACCTCATTACCCAAGGCATTTATTCAAATAGGAACATTTTCAGGCAACGTGCTCATTCTGGACATCTGTGGGACAATTATGAGCACAGGTGTCTCTAGAGTCTTCATGATTATTGGGAAAAGTTTTGGGGAAGAAAACTTCTTTCCTTACCAGTTTGGCACACAGTAAAAGCACTTTTATATTTATGTATTTTCTTACCCTGTAAAATTCACCACCACCCCAATCAAATGACTATGGAAACTCACAGAATAGTGAAAACATAGAAAATGTAAAAAACCTGCCACATGGTAGAAAAGTCCTAAATAGAACACTTTCCTTTGGGAAAACCAAACTGTATTTCACACCAGGAAAGACAACCAGATCAAGGAGGATGTGAACAGCTATGAGTGGGATTGACATTTCTCCTGAGATCTCTGGGTTTAGGACTTCTGCTTCACAGTATTTCCCTTGTGACTTCAAACTCCCAAGTGAGGTTTCCCACCTAGTCATCATTTGCTTTATCATCTGAGGAAAGGGACTGCATTTATAGTTTTGTGTACGGGGAACTGTGCTGCAATAGGAGCTGCAGGACAAAGCCTGGGGAGATCTCTCCAGCTGAGATCTCTCGTTGCTTCATTCACATTCCCACAAATTTTTTCAATGTTTTGGACTCTCAGGATTTCTAGGAGCCCATTTATTCCAGGCTAGGCCAAGGAGAAATCAGTCATTTTCCCAAGGACAAATTCTCTTCTGCTCTTCTTAATACTGTGGCTGTTACAGAATGCAAATTTGGGCCACTGAGCAATGCCCAAATGGAGCAATGCTTCTACACAGGAGTATCTACTATCCACTAGTATTTACAAGGCATCTGATAAATATCCTAAAAGATCAAAAATCCTTTCTCAAAACACACAAAAGAAAGCAAATCTCTGCTGTTTGCTTTATCGTCAGTTGACCATGGATAGAGCCAGCTCAGCCAAAGTAGAATCAGGGTATTTGATCTCTGTCTCACTTTAAGTCCATCCAGTTTGTCCCTGATAACTGCACAAACTGGCAGAGCACACACAAACACCCAGTCTGCAGTGCCCCTCAGCTCCACACAGGAATTTAAGTCTTAATTGAACAAATCAACAGGCACAAAAAACCACGAAGCAGCCCACTCATCAGTCTGACTGCACCCAAACAATTAAATTACCTACTTGATCAAAAGCAAACAGAAAACATGTGCTTAGTGCTAGATGTACACCTGAGCAGCCTGATCTAGCAGAAGGTGTCCCTGGCCACGGCAACGGGGCTGGAACAGGAGGCTCATTAAGGTCACTTCCAACCCAAACCATTTTGGGATTCTGTGATTTTGCATCTTAAAGGTTTTTATCCAGTCAATGTCTTAAATTTCACGTTACACTTATAACGGTGCTTAAAAATCTGTATCTTATTTGCTGACTGAAAATTCTGATTTAAAAGAAACCACTCTAATTCTTGATTTGGAAATAGGAGACTAAAGTAGCAATAAACAGAAAGTTACTCAGGAACTGCAGGGTAGAAAAAAGGGCTGATGTCAAGTGTTTCTATGGAGTCTCATTCTGTCGGATTATTCCCAACTTAAGGTAAACTTTTTTCTGTATGTTATCTCTGCAGACAGAGGTGTGAAGTACATTTTTATTTATTCACGTGGGAAGAGAAGTGAGGTTGTTTCTTTCTTCCCTTCCATAAAGCTGTTATTCTGCTGAAAAGCAGATTTAAGCAGTGCTCCCTGGCAAGAGTTCGAGGGTTACTTTAAACTGGGACACAAAACTCCTACTTTCTGACATCATTTCATGGTGTGTTCAGGGAAGTATTCAAGCGTGACATTGTATCATTAGGCATAATATAGCCACTGCAGGGGCTGATTACTGCAATAAAAACTCATTTTCTTTAACACTATATGTGATAAGGAACAAATAAAAACCCAGGCCAGAGGCACTGTCATAAAAAGGTGGGTGATGTCAAGAATGAAAAACCCAAGGACTGTTTTTCATAGTCAGGGGAAGAAAATCACTGAGAATTGAGTGGGGGGTTGCCGAGCATCTCAGAAATTAAGACTTTCCCTTTCTTTGCAAGGTTTCTTATGCTGCAGAGGCCTACCTACATCTTACTCAGGGACAGACATTGTTTCCAGCCTGATCCATACCCCAATCTGACTTGATACTTGATACCCAGAGCAAAAGCATAGCAGTTGGAGCAAGGCACAAGAGTCCTTTTTAGATGCTCCTTTTTAATGTGACTAGCAAAAACTCCCTCTTTTCCTTGATATGCTCATGTGCTTGAAATACACCTTTGGGTGACCCCTTTCCATGATTAACTTCCTACAAGGTCTGTTGATCCTAATTACCTGCTTTTGTAAGTTTAGAGGCTGCCTGTGACAAACTAACCCAGGTTCTTCACCAAATCAATGCTCTGACCAGCTGTGTTGTCCTCTCCACAGCCAGATCTTCAAAACAAATGAGACTTTGCAATGCACTGCAAAGCAGTGTTTACATGCCACTGGAAAAAATTTGGTTGTAAAAAGACACAAGGTCTTCTCCTAGTCACAGGAATGGCACTGCTTTTCTATCTCCAAAGGGTATCACAAGGACATATTAATAAGACCCTTCAAATAGGCTCCTGTTTCTTAAATAGGCTCTTCTAGCATCGTGTTAGCAAAGAACTCATGATGGATAGGTCTGTATACAGCCAATCTCCTTGGGGGCTTAAGTGAGCTGATAAAGAAATTATTTTCATATTTGATCACGTAAATGTCACTGGATATATTTGTAACAACCCACTCAAATCTTCTGTAGGTATATGGAGTCATATTTGACAATGAGCTTTCAAGATATACTCTAGTGAGGCCCTTTATGAGACCTCTCATTAGAAGTAAAATAATTTACAGCTTCTTCCATTCCCTGGCATTTTATCACATGCTCCTACTCCTGCAGCCTCCCTTGATGACAGGATGGTACATGGCATACAAAATATTAATGGGAGAGACACGAGACTGGCTTTGTTGCAAAGATGATAACAAAATTTTCTACTGAACCAGTAAAAGAGCTCCAGATGTATGCATCCCACTGGTAACCAGAACTGTCTTTAAAGTTAAGTCTGTCCCCATTCCTTATTTCCTTTTAAACAGCTCCTTTGCCTTTGTCATTTGTCTAACTCAGTTTTTGTTTCTCAATGTTGCAGCAAACTTTTGTTTATATCATCTACTTTTTCTTAACATCTTTGTCTTGTTCAAAGCCTTTTCAAATTAATTGGATTGTAAAAAGTTATTACACTTGCAGCTGAAAGTACTGAGCAGCACAACTACAGTGCACACAATGCATACAGTGATGTTAATTATTTACCAGTTCCCAGTATGATTACATTTTGCATGGTGATGGCACTCAGGGGCTTAATAGCTGCATAAAACATTGTGTATGTTCTCTGCTGTCCCGGAATAAATCATCCCTGAAAAATTTAGCTCTTAGAAATAAAACATACCATTCAGCCATTTACCAGGATTACGATGAGTGATGAAAGCTCTACAGAAGTATTTATTCTCAGCAATGCCCTACCTTTGAAGAAACAATCCTTGCTGTGGATAATGTAGATTTTCTTCCTCTGCAGACACGAGGCTCGATGCAGCTGACAGTGATTTTCATAGAACCTGCCATCAGATCCACAGACGGGCATGTAGCTGGCCTTGCAGTCCTCCACACACCTGCACTCGGGCTGGTTGGTGTCCCTGTTGAGCACACACCTGCTGCCCCGGCCGCAGTGCTTGTTCTGGCAGGGCGCCCGCAGCCCGTCCTGCCCGTCGGGCGCTGCAAAGAGCAGAAAACGCCGCCGTGAGCCACGTTTGCCTCAACACAACACACATGGCTGCTGCAGCAGCACAGCCCTGATGGGAGCAACTAAGGTTTTGGAGGCAAAAAATGCTCCCCT
This sequence comes from Polioptila caerulea, assembly GCA_013397295.1. Classification (NCBI taxonomy): domain Eukaryota; kingdom Metazoa; phylum Chordata; class Aves; order Passeriformes; family Certhiidae; genus Polioptila; species Polioptila caerulea. The sequence continues at coordinate 395,939 of VYXF01001499.1, forward strand.
TCGAACAGCAGCTGCTTGAAGAGAGTGCTCAGGTCTGCACTCCCAGACCTCCAGCTCTCCCTCATCACAACACTGAGCGTGTGCTCCAAGTGCTTCATTGCAAAGTGATGGACGCATGACCCTTTGTTCTTTCAGCTCTTCATGGAACTGGAGCCTAGAATAAAACCCAGTGAAAGCATTTCAGTGCCCACATTTTGACCATGAGTTACATTCAGAAAGCAATTCTGAAACTCCAGCCACAAAACTCAGCAAAGTGCCTTAAGTGTCAGCACTCGACTCCTGTCCACATTTCAAGTCCAACTCTCATCCTGGAAGCCAGAAGCTCCCACCCAGAAGCAGAATATCCTCCAGGCTAAAATTCACACAGGTTTCAAGGAAAGCTCAGACAAACAACTGATAAAAGCTTTTGAAAAAATAACCCCCAAGAAAGACTATAACTGAAAGGAATGTTACTGAATATCACTGAAGTGAATGACATGGGAAAAGGCTCGTCATTGTAAAAGCGACCATCAGTGTCTATTCCTACACTCTGAGTAATGACATATAGTGAAAAATAACTTTCTGCTACTTTCAAGAATTCACTGGACATGATATTCTGAATATTACTGTGCTGTTTGATACTATTAAAAGGGTAAGGAAGCTGCTCTTGTGCTATAACATTTTCTGCTTATGAAGTTTCCTCACTTAAAGGCTTACAGAGAAAATTGCTATAATTTACACAGGACAGGGCACTTCCAAACAAGCCACTACTCAGAGCAATAATTAGCATTACACTCAATGAAGAGAGTTTCAGGAAATTAGATTATTCTATGCTAATTGGAGTTCACCAAGTTGAGCATTACAAAGGGGAATTGCAAAAGGCATAATTATTCCAGGAAAAAGCCTTTCCTTGTGCAAAAACCCACTGCGAGCCTTGCACAGTCTTCCAAGAGCCAGAGACTCTGGCTGCTCCTGAGCCAAGGACTCAGTCTAGACCAGCAAGATGGTTTGGAAGCAAATCCCTTTTCTCTACATTTACCACATGCAGGTTTGGCTCTTGGGAAGGTTTTGGTGTGTGCCAGCTCTCAGAGGATGTTCAAGTGCAAGCCATACTCCAGACGTGCTGCAGCACCCAGTGGAACACATCCTACAGCAACTGGAGTGCCACAGCATCTTCTAAGGCACACCCAGGGCTTTTCCCTTCAAAGATTTTCCCAGCAGCCAAACAGTTCAGCACAGACCAGATCTCATCCACAGTCCCTTGTCACATGTAAAAGAGATGTGAGAAGCATTGGTACCAGCTACTTCAATCCCATTTTATGATGTTAAATTTCTTGCTAACATCAACACAGCCCTTGCCTGCCCAGTGTTTCATGCCAATACAAAATGCCCCAGTGTTGAAGCTCCACTTCATCTACTTGTGGCCAAGGGGTTAAAAGCATTTGCACAGAGACAAGCAAGAGTTTCTAACAAAACCCCATTTTTCCTGGTCCCCATTAAGCCTTTGTTTTTATCACTGTAAATCTGAAAGGGGAAGAAAGTCTGTTATTGGAGGATTAACTATTTGACTCAATAACTCATTAAAATTCCTTCAACTTGGCAAGCTAAGAAATATTGACTTTTCCTGACTTGTAATAAACTAGAAGGTCAAAGCATCTCTGAGCAGTGCAAAAAGTACAGTCCATGGACAGAGTGTATGACTATTCTTTACTTACTTTACTAATTGTTCCAGAATTTTTGCAAATATTCCTCAGAATTCCAAATTTTGTGACCTCAGGGAGACTTCACTGTAAAGGTCATATTATTTATCAGTGCCTGTTGTAAATCAGAGCAGCCCAAAGGATGAGGACTTGAGGAAGCTCTGGTCAGCATAGGCACTTGCCTTTTCCATCACAATGTGCCTCAAAAGACATGTTTTTGAGATATTAAAGTTATTTAAAAATCAAGATTCAGCAGCTGTTATTGTCTATATAAATGTAATTCAGGTACAACTACAGCAGAGACCTTCGTGGGCTGCCTTGATCACTAAAAATTGATCTCTCAGAACTTGCACCAGCCAAGGACTGTGTTATGCATCTCACTGAAGGTTACTGCTGCCTCCTCATTCAAGGTACTGCTCTGATTTAATGCACCAGGTCACATCTGAGCAGGTGACAGCTGCACCCTGCCCTGACAGTGGCAAAAACCCTCTTAAGAGCTTCAAGTATTTTTGGTATTTTAATTTGTAATATAAAATCTGCATAACTGAAGACAAACGTTTTTATTAGAATGAGATTTTAAAGTTTTTAATGATGCATCAAAGGTTTGTTAAAAACTAGCTTATACAAAAAACATAAAATACTTCATCTTTCCTCCATCTATCCTAGTTACTATGGAAAAACCCAGAAACCCTGGCTATATTTATGCCTTATTCATTTCTTTCGGAGTTTAATTTACTCTGTGATGGTTAAACAGCTTAGTTTGGTAAGGGGATAAGAAAGATACCCCACAAACAGCCAGAAAAGAAGCATTCAAGTATTTGGGAATCCTGACATGTTTCTCCCAGTCCAAGTCCTCTGAAATTCATGTGTCTGCAAGCAGAGTGCTAACATCAGTGATCTTTGCCAGAACCTCGTAATGTTGACAGCAGCTCTTTAATTCAATTACTATTTGCATAATCCTTTGAAGAACTAAAGCTCCCCACAAGCTCACTCAGCTGTACCAATGGACCCTCTGCCCAGCAAGGACAGCAACAGTGTGAAGCAGAACAGAGCAGTGTAAATGCAGAGGAAAGGAAGTGTTTGACTGTACAAGCACTGTTGTCTTTATCCAAGTGAGTAATTCATCTGGAGCAGCACCAGGAACCATGGAAATGGACTTGTCTTGATTGCATCAAGGTGGATCCCACAGGCAGGCACTGGTGTGCAGCTCACAGGCATGAAACATGCCTTCCACTGCTTTTTTGGGGAAGTATTAAAAGTGACTGAAGTCCTCACTCTTAAAAGGATTATTAAAAACAGAAATGGGAAAGGTAATCAAGTGAAACTACCAACTAACTGCACAAAGTATTTATGAGCCCCACTGTACTGCATGGAAAAGGCATAATTTTTTTCAATTTATTAGTTGCAAACAAAGTAATTCACATAGGTTAAAAGTTTATCATCTTGCAAAACAAGCCACTCTTCAACACTAATTAACAACACCCAACACGGCTCGAGTCTGAGGTGTTACCTTGTATTAAGGCCAGAAGGATGGACAGAGGAACATCCACTCATGAACACAGCTGACTTCACAAATTAGTTCCTGGCTGTCCCTGGGAAATTTGGAATTCCAGTGGAAAACTGCCAAGAGCTTGGTGCAGGCAGAAAATAACTGAGTTCAGGAATTTCATAAGGCTGGTTAATAGGCTGTCTCAAAGCAAGACTTTAATGAGGAAATTAAGATGTTCCTGCCACGCTGGAGAATGCACATCCTCTAACTGTGCATTAATTCTTAAAGACAGAGACCTCATTTACCTTTTGCACACCACTTAATATGATCAGACTAAGGCACACAGGCTTTTTTTTTCTTCATTCCCAAATACAATCCTATTCCTTACTTCCTCAAAGCTCTCAAAGGAAGGCTGGGTTCAGGACAAGAACTGGTTTCAAGTAGGACCAACCAGACAAACCCATTGCAGAAAGCAAACCCAAAACCCAAACAGCTCTATCATACCACTGCTCATAAAATGGCTTATACATAGCAGAAATGTAAATTATTATAATTTACATTTATATGTAAAAAGCAAGCTTGCCCTCAAGTAACAGGGAGCTCCAGCAGGCAGCTGGTATCCAGGTTTATTGCTGAAGGAAGAAGTTTAGACATTACATCAGAGATAGGGCTAAAACTAGAAACTTCAATTATATGTGACTGAAACTGGAAGCTTCTATACCAAGTCCTTCCAAGGCAATGCTGCACCTTGCAAATGCTGTATTAAAATTTAAAAAAAAGAAATCAAACTCTCTAACAGTGATACACACAGATGTATAATTCAAGTGTGTATTTACATCCACCCATTCACACACAAATTATACACAACCACACGCTTTCCTTGCCTCAACTCATTTTTGCTGATGACACAAAGTCAGATGCTGCAGCACAGCTTCCTAAAGCTTCCCTACCCAGCCCTTCTTCAGTAGATTCTTGAGTAACTAACTCATGGTTGGAAGCAACTGAAGTTGAGCTACAGACTGAGCCTGGGTTATGATCAGCAAGCAAATGGTGTGCTGCATATGTTGTTCCTTCCACAATACAGTAAGAAAGGAAACAAAGCAGAGATTTCATAAAAGTCTGCTCTAAAAGTTTCTGGGATTTTCTTTGTGTGCCTGACATGAGAGAGGAGAGGCAGAGAAGTCGTGGTAATCACCTGGGCAGGACAACAGCAATTTCATTGTCTCTTTAATATAGCCTGTTGCTATAATTTATTCATTTTTATAAAGCAAAAATGGTGACTTGTCCTGGAGAATAACACAGAGAATAAGATGTGTTTCAAGCATATGATCTGCTATAGGTACAAACTATTTTCTTTCAAGATCCATGAGACAACTCTGTGTGTTTGTGCACATCTTGGAGCAGGGTGGAGAGGGACACATCAGCCTTGGAAGAGGAAGACATAAAATCAATCATTTTCACCAGTTTAGAAGTTCTACATGAAACAAAAAGCAGGATAATATAGACAGCCTCCTCAGAACAAAAAATAGCAAGACATCCCAGATAGCCATGTTATTTCAGGAGGATTCACAGAGTTTAAAAAGCAAAACTGACCCCAAAAAGAAAGGAAAATAGAATCTGGAAAGGAGAGTTGTGACAAATAGTTGGACCAAGGACACCAGAATGAAGGGAGCTGCTGGATCTGTGTCTGCAGTTTAACACCAAATGAAAACAAATAGTAATTACTCAACAGAAGCTTGATAACAGCAAGCAGTTACCCTGCAAACAACATCAAGGAAGCACTCAATACTATAGAAAAATTTTCTGTACCAATTTTTACATCTGAAAATGGAAATTAATGTTACTATCTGTATCTGTCAGAACTCTGAAAATCGTTGGAGGTCATACCATGAAAAGGCATTTGAAAATCACAAGTAACTATGCTATTCTTAGTGTAATTAGCCTAATTTTGCCCCATTTCAAATCCATCTAACCACTATGAGATCAAAAGCTTAATCAAATATTATTTTTGTATGCTATTGTGGTCTGTGAGGGTACTAACAGAAAAAAAGAGACAAAAGACATGTAGAGATGTAAAGATCCAAACTTGTAAAGCATATACAGAGATTACTGAGGAAGAAACATCAACACAGGTATGAGACCATATACACTTAGATCCTTGCCATGAAACTTAACGATGCACAATTTTCCTGATTATTCTTTTCTCAAAAGAGATGATGAAGAGGCTTTTAATAAAACTGCTCTTAATTAAATGTTTATCTAAATATATATTTGATAGGTACTGCACACTGAAGGCAGTTTTATTACAATACTCCTGTGCAGCAAGCATAGACACAAAGGTAAATTTGTGCAGTTCCCACTGGCATCACACCTCTCCCTGCATTTGTGAGCTGCTTAGCAGGTCCCTACAACCAGCTGGACAAGAGACAGCACAGTGTTAGCAGAAGATTAATATATTTCCTGCATTGATCAGAAGAATCAAATGTTTGGGGTCAGGCTGGACACAGTTTGGAGCAACTTGGTCCAGTGGAAGGTATACCTGGCCATGGCAGAGGAGCCAGAAAAAGATGAGCTTTTAAGTCCCTTCCAACACAGACCATTTCATGATTCTGTGATTTAATTCAATATTTCCTTGGGCACCCATATTTCCAGTGCTGTGAGAAAACCAGTGAGGCATAGTAGGAACATGCATATGCACATGCATGTGTGCATACACATGTATTTTACTTGATTGTGGTTTTAATTTTCTCAGTATTCCACAGCCAAAAACTAAGTTGAAAATTTCAGTCTCAGATCTGGAGGGAATAGATCACATTAACACTTTGGTTCCTTTGGCAAAACTCCATATCAGAAGAATAGATTCTTTTGAAGGAAGGCAATGAAATTCCTATGGGTGGCTGCTCAAAACCAGTCTTGCTGCCTTTAATCCTGCTCATGAATCTTGTGTCTGTCCTGTTTGTTCTCTCCTACTCTCAGGACGAGCCTGGCTCCCCTTCCTTTTTTTCAGTGGGCTTTTATCCTTTGTGTCATGCATCTTTCTGCTATTCCATCAATGAAATTCTTGTGGCAGAGACTAGGGGGAGGTTACAATCCAATAATAAAATACTACAGATGATTTGCCAGTTTTCATGTCGACTTCTCCAACTACATTACCAATGGAGCTCCTGGAGGGAACTGAACAGCCTGGATCCTTCCCAGCTGTTAACCCTTAAATCTGTCCATGGATGTTGCCTTTGGCTTGCTCCCTGCACCCCTCTCCCCTCTGGACACACAGTCCAAGGCTTTTCCTCCACAAAATGCTCACAACTCCCCTGGCTCCTCCACCATCACCATGAACCCAGAGACCTTTGCACAGCTGCCCCCAAAGCTCCATCGAACCAGGCAGAAATCTCTCACTTCCAATTATTTTTCAACATCTAATTCTAAGATTTTCACAATTTTATCCTCATTTGGATCATTTCTACTTGAAGGAGAGTGCAAGTGTAACCAAGTGTACTGGGACATGCTGCAGTGGCAGAAAACATGCTTAGCCATCACTTACAACACCTATGTGAAAATATCTTGCAGTATTACCAATGGTACAAAACCAAAAGACACCCCATTCCCATCTGAGGAACATTCTTCAGTCTCACAGAAATCTCTTCTTTTTCTGTTTTTTGACTCATTACTTTGCAATAAGACCATTTATCAGAAAATAAATCAATTTGTTTACTGTATGCTTATTTTCCCCTTATATATGCAGAAATTGCAATGTTATTTCAGATTGGATGGAAAGACTTTTCTCATTTCCTATTTATTTTCTCATTCAGACATCAGTTTAGAAAGCTCACTGAGGCCAAAGAATGGAAGCAGAAAGACATTTCAACATTGTGGTAACAAAAAAAGAGAACATTATTCTGACTATTTATTTTTAATTGGAAGAGGAATAGATAAGCTTTCATAATTAACACCCACTCAGTTTTCTTATTACATTACTCTTGAATTCAGCTTTATGTAAATTTTAAAATCCTCTGACTTGCACCAAACTGTTCAAATGCTGCTGCAGGAGGTTTCATCATGACAGGTTAGAATCCTCCATGAATGTCACCACAGTGACACTTGCAGAAACATTTCCTTTTCTTTTCTTTAAGAGGTGCATGTCACATGCTTCAACCTTACAAGTGAAGTCATGTTCTTGATGAACATCTTTAAAGCTTTGTTTAAACACAACCCAAAGATGTATAAGAGGTAGAAACAACAGATTAGAAAATGATGAAGGTTAGCAGAAGGTACAAGCTAAATATACAGTAATTAAATCCCAGGATCACAGAATAGTTTGAGTTGGAAGAGACCTTAAAGCTCATCTCATGGTAACCTCCTGCCATGGGCAGGGACACCTTCCACCAGGTGAGGCTGCTCCAAGCCCCATCCAGCCTGGCCTTGGACATTTCCAGGGATGGGGCATCCCCAGCTTCTCTGGGCAGCCTGTGCCAGGGCCTCAGCACACCCACAGGGAAGAATTTCTTTCTAATATCTAATCCAAATCTGCCCTCCTTGCTTGATCTCCTCACGGGCCATAAGGAAGACCATGCATGCTATAAAGGAGGAAAAGAAATCTTTAGGATGATAAGGTCAAAGAACAACTCAGCTTGACCTATGGAGAAAACTAATCTATAGTCTTTTATTGTCCCTTCCTTCTGCCCCTTCGTCCTGAGCAGATTAATTTACAAGGGTAAAAGCTTCCAGTGAGAATCTATCAATAGCTGCATCTACGTTCAACTTGGAACACTTCTGTCATTTACTACTACACATAAAGGAAGGCAGACAGCTCTATGTGAAAATTAGGGACTGGATTCATTTTGTGAGTCTGCTTGTGAGAACTGATGCTTTTCTGTAAAAGTTGACATTTGCTGGAAATAAAAGGGGAAAAAATATTAAAGCTATTAAGTTGTAATGGGATTTGTGTTAGTGCAGGCGTTTTGTGTTTCCGTGGTTTTTTCTCCTGGGTAAAGCCAAACTTGTATTTGACTCATGGACACTTTTCTTGATTGAGGAGCAGCCCCAGCAACAGGATTAGTGCCTCTCCTGCATCACACCTAAATCAGCATAAACCTCCAGCTTGAAACTGTTAAGGCTGCACAGTATCTTTTCACATTTTTTTCCCCAAGACTTTTCATTTATGTTTTTCCAACTAGATGCCTTAGGGCCCCATAGATTATGGCTGTAGGAGTGTTACCACACAGCACAAGTGTGAGGTAGGAATCAAACAGGTCCATCATGGGGAGAATTACAATTACACAAATACTGAAGGAAGATGTGCTCTATTTGCATTGGGATACAGAAGAAAGGATAGCTTATAAAATAGTTTTCCTAGAATCATAGAAAGGGACCTTAAAATCATCTTGTTTCAACACCCCACTCTGGGCAGGGGTACCTCCCACCAGACCACGTGGCTCCAAGCCCCATCCAACCTGGCCATGAGCACTTCCAGGGACATGCAAGGCAGACACGTGAGGCACATTGCTGGCAGCATGTGCAAGACTGCATCCCACCTTGGGATTGCCTTTAAAAATTAGTAAGAACAGGATGTGTCTTTAAAATGTTCTCTACATACATTATGTAGTGCTCGTCTGTTAAGGTTTCTAAAGACTCAGGAACAAAGCACATTTAAATGATAGCAAATCCAAACAAACCAAACATCTTCCAATGGGACAGTCACAAAGACAAATGTACACATTGCACTGAGACTGCAGATAACCCTGAAATCAACCCAGTTCTGCTCAATGGTGGCATCTGCTCAGCAGCTCAAAGGGTGAACTCAGAGCATCGCTCAAGCCAAGCCATGGAGCAAAAGCTGCACTCAGGTGTGTGCATGGCCAGGCAGAGTGAGTTGCTTTTAATTGCAATGTTACCAACACATGTAAAAAAAAATACAAACATCCCCCCCAGACCCCTGATGTGCCCCAGCAGCTCCCCTTGCTCTAGCACAAGAGACTGCAGTGCCCCAAGCTTTGATTCAGTGCTGGTCAGTGACAGAGAGCAGGAAATGCTCCAGGAGCTTGAAATCAGACTGAAACATCTCCGCAGCCCAACACCAATCAATAACAATTTGCAATCCCCTTTCCGGTTCTCTGTTATCCTTAATGAACTCCTGTTCCAAGACTAAGAAAAAGGAGAAAATATTTTTTAAAAGCAGAAACTATTTTTAAAGCAACTGCATGCAGGTCTTCTGCACCTAGTGCTAATTTTGTAATTCTCCACTTTTCTATTAGTTGTCTAAGCCAGGACACCAGTATTTTATGGGCGCACCATTTTGTTTATCTCCATCTGAAGCCAATGCTAACACATAGAAACCTTCATTTCATATAGGACAAAGCCCTTCAGTCTGTCAGCACATGCCTGTCAGACCTAACAGCCATTGTTAATACCCAGACTTCTGAGGCTCTGTCCCCAGGGCAAACTTATTTTTCACCCCCTCCCTGAGGATTTCACTTTTGCATCAGTAATGGAAATTACTCTGACTGTGATTAAAGATTTATCTCCTCTGAATATGACATTTCAAGATCTCTTCCTACTCCGGAGGTAAATAACCCCAGTACTTTTCCCTGTGCTCTTCTACAAAGGAGGACAGCAGAATTAATGCCATTTCTCCTGCATTACAAACCTTTTACTCTCTCTGTATTTGCTCTGTGCTGAAGGAAGCATTTTAAAGTGCATTTACTTGATGGAAGAGTTATCGGCTACTGAAACTACTGAAAGAATAACACAGTAAGATGAAAAAATCTACAAAAAATCTATTTCGAAAGTGAAAAGCCTTTAAACTTCATGTAATGTTAAAACTAGCTCTGAAGGTACCAGTGCAGAAATGGAGCATTAGCACAAAAATGGTAAGATTAGCTGCTTTTCCTTTTTATTGTGAGGAGTGGAATATATCACTGGTTTCTCAGGTTGAGACTCACAATCTAAAAAGAAAAATTCAGAAGAGATAAAAAATAGACAAAAATTCATAACTAATTAAGAGTTTCTGCAATGGCTATATTTTTGTTTCAGATAGCTTTAATTTAATCTGTATTTTCTTAATTTGTAAGGCTGGGTATCTGGTTTGGGAAATTGGCCAGGAGGGCAGAGGTCCTTCCCCTCACCCACACAATGATGCCTTCCACAGCATCAGTGCTGGTCCACAGCCATGCAAAGAGTCCATCCAGGATTAATCCTGCTGCCAAACAAAGACAGCAGCCTGCATTCAGGGTGTAGGAGCCCTCCTCAGTCACCCACACCAAGAAAGCGAGGGGAGAGCTAGATCTGAAAGGCTGGATATAAAATAAGAGTATGTGTATTCACTCCCTTCCCTTTGAAAGTGCTCTGTACATGGAATAAAAACAAGGAACAACTGATAAAATCAACTGAACACTGTTTCCCTTTGAATACAAAGGCACCAAATGAAAACAAGAGGGTCACATTTAATAGCAGAAGAGGAAAAGCTTGAGATAAAAAGCTGGAATAGGCAGCAATCATCAGTCATCAACATCAGAGTATATTGGGCAAAGGCAGCATTATGGGGCTTTTTATTCTTTTAAGAAAGGGAACAGAACAAAAGGCATTTTGGTGCAGGGCACGTTGTGGGGCTGATCCACATGGATAGGGCACAACTACACCAAGAGAGGAGAACAAGGTGAGCACAGACACCTGGGAGCTCAAAGCAGTGGCTACATCTGAACATAGGTGAGATGAATGCCATGAAAGCCCCAGAAAACCAGTGGCACCAGTTTAAAGCAGAGACATGAGATGCTCAGAATGAGCCAAGAACAGGTAGGCACCATATTTTGGATAGGAGACAGGAACTGGGCTTTTTTACTACCTTGTATGTCAAGCTCATTCCATGATGCCTTAGAAAAATTAAGTAAATCTCATTGTAAAGAAGGGGAGACAATTCAAGAAACTCCCTGCTCTGTCACCCCAGTCTCTGTCATTGCCACTTGTCCCTTTGGATCAGCACACAGAGCTCTTGGGCAGCTTGGAGGGAACAAGGGAATGATGAAACAGATCAAAAAAAGGAAAGAGGCAGCATTTCCACCAATCTTTTTGGATGACTGATCAGAAAGGAAAAAAAGCTGTGGGAATCACTACATTTTACTCTACAGGAGTAAAGGCAATAAATAAATAAATAAATACAAATAGTAAATAGGAACATCCTGTGCCAAGGACACAACTCTCTTCCATAAGCACGCAGTGATGAATTAGCAGAGAGGCAGCTGGTACTGCCCTTAGACAAGGGGGGTCCCCCCACTCTGCAGACCCCATCCAGAACCCCCCAATGCCTCCCCACCAGCCTGGTGTGCTGGAATATTCTGTAGCTCAGCACAGCAATACAGGAGCCTAAAGCTTGCAAAGGAAATACAAGAGCAGCATGACAGGGATGACTGGAAATGCCTGGGGGGAAAAAAGTTCACTTCCAAAAACATTTTCTTTAGAGACAAAAATGGTGTTTGATCCCCTCCAGCCTGGCTCTTCCCACCCCACCAGGACTTGGAAAGGGCTGACAGTCCCCACCCGTGGCTGGGCAGTGTGTCCCTGTGTGTGGCTCCATTGGATCCACTGCAGCACAAAACTGCACCGACCCATTCATCCCAGAGCAGCACATCCAGCAGCCAAAATCCAGCTGGCATTTTGTGCTCACAGTAAATAGGATTACTGGCAGCAATGAAAAGTGAAGTCCTCTGCTGAACAACACACTGGGGATAGCAGCTGCTTTCCAGTCTTAGACTGCAAATACCACCTTGCCAAAGCTTTCTGTACTAATGGGGGCTATTTTCTCTATAGGAAAGGAAAAGGCAAGAGAGAACTCAATTTTTATGCTTCCGAGTCTCCTATTGATGTGCATGTGTTCAACTGCTCCTGTTCCCATTAACACCCAGCATGGGAGATTCAAACAACTTCAGAGCTGCTACAGCTGGGGTTGTCCACGAGATAGAGCTCATGTTAAAAAAAAAAAAAGGGCAAAAAAGGCATTATTTGAAAATTTTCTGCACTAGATAATGTAGCTTTGACTTTAAAACCTGCATTTTTCAATGGAAATATTTGTCTCTACCTAAAGGACAAACCAGAGCTGCCAACTATTCATGTTCATAATCCTCCCTGACACCAAAGGGAGCTGCATTTCCAGAGCAGGTCCCCACAGGGATCCTGGAGGGTGATTTACTGACTCCAACACGACCTGCAGGCACTAAATGGCTGCCTCCAGGTTACTCAGGTGGAAGAACATGCAGAGTGCCCATTTTGGAGGAAAAAAGGTCTGAGACTGTCAATAAATAAAAAACCCCTTGGGTCTCACAGTGAAATGGAGTGAATGACTGGCTGGCCAGGAGGGGCAAGGGGAGGAAAAACGAAAATTAAAAACAGGCAAATTGCTCTCTGTGTGATGGCAGGAGTGATCCTGAACTGTAACCAAGTTTCCCAAAGTTCACATTTAAAGTCCTCTTTGCCTCAATAATGCCCTCTTTAGTGGCTAAAATATATAAAACAATTAAAAATTACAGCATCCCTTCCCATGTAAATGTCCCCCCATTAGGAAGAGGCTCAGATTCTCAGGAATGGAGTTTAGGGGTGAGGAGAATGACCATTTTTCTTGGATTTTTTAATGTGAAAATGCAATGCACATCCCTGATCAGTAAGGAAAGGCAGAACCTGGGACAGGGGCTCAGTGTCCCCAGGCAGCTTTGTGGGCTTTAATTCCCTTGTAAGACCAGAGCTGCTGGACTCTAAAACTTCTTCCCACTGGATTTGTTACACACATTTGTACTGGCAATTCCAGTAGATTTTATACTGAAATATTGCAGTGGGATTAGATACCACTGTGTGAGGTGCAGATGTATTTAACACCATCAGCAGCAAATACACAGTTATTAATCAGAGGGGTGGGAATATGAAAGAATCATAGACAATACTCTTTAAGTAAATATTGCATTTTGAAAGGAAAACTAAAGATCTCATTTCTTCCCTTCTTGGGCATCTCTCCCAGCACAACTATTCCACGTGTACAAATGAAAAAAAAAATGCCTGAAAGTCTTGGAAGGCATAAATTGGGATACAGAAAAAAAAGCTGCCAACACCAAGCTTTGTACCGGTGGGTCCAAAGGGAGGCCACAGCAGGGACATGGCAGAATGCATTAAATCTCAATTAGATCATAGCACACAACAAAGCACGGAACATTCTCATCATATTTGCTCACCCAAGGATTAAGAGATTTTCTTCTGAGAGGTCTGTGCTTGCAAAGAGTCTTGGGGACCGTGTGGCTCTTGGCAGGGAAGAACAGGCACCTCTCTCTCCTGTCTTAATGAGCTGCACCCATTTAATGGTCTCATATCAGTATTTTACACATATGTGTGCCAGTGAGAGACTGCAGCTGTTTTGAGACATGGTTCAATACTTTGGAAGTGCTTCCACAGTACTTTTGGTAAACAGATCTTACTGGTGACAGTCTGCATATGCCAAAATGTCAAAAATAAAAGTGCAGGAAAAAAAAAATAAGAAAGCAGAAAAATAAGGAAAATATGAAAGGAAATAAAACTTTGATGGCATGCTTTAGATTTTAAACATTACTGTAATAGGGTAATGTTCTAGCCCCTATTAAAACAATGATTTAGGCAACATTAAGAAGTCATTATTTGTAAATGTGTTCGGTATAAGACACTTACTATTAATAAGAGCTCATAATTATGCCTGTAAACAGTATTATAGTATTACAAATGCAGTATTGGCCAGCCAAGTGCCCTCAGAAGCCTGATGTGCAGCAACAGGCAGCAGAGCTGGGAGCAGTGTCCAGCCCAGATTCCCACTGGCTGGTCCTGCCACATGAGCTTCTACAGCAGCACCCTGTTCTGCAAAAGGATCTGCAGGAGGATTCATGTGGCCACATAAAAGGATTTTACACCCCATCCCCACCTCCTCTGAGCTAAGCTAAGATTTGGTTCTGATTGGCTTCACAAGCCTAAAGACTTTCTATGAAATCACAGAATCATAGAAGCAGTGAGGCTGGAAAAGCCCCCAAGGCCATCGAATCTGACTGCTCCCCCAGCAGCCAAGTCCACCACTACACCATGGCTTCAAGTGCCACATCTACACGTCTTTTGAATCCCTCCAGGGATGGTGACTCCACCACAGCCTGTGCCCTGACAGTGCTGTGGGGTTTTCCTGTAGCAACACTTGCCACAGCACCTCCCTACATTAATTTCTTCCACCCAGCCATTTCCACAGCTCTGAGCTCTGCTGCCTCCACCCCAAGAAGGCTCATTTTCCTTCCAGCACGGGCATTTCAAGTGCTATCAGCAAGGACAGGCTTCACCCAATGCAAACAGTTTGCACTTTCCTCCTAAAGATCAGTTAATGAAGTGCAACACTTCAGAGCTGTTTGATTAAAGTGCTAATGCTTGTAAAATCAATATGCCAGGGAGTGAAGCTTTCTTCATATTTAAGCAAGAAAAAAAAAAGTCTTAAATTTTATGTTGAATCCAGATGCAGCAACAGGAGTGCAGACACACTGTTTGTAGCTGCCTCATATAATTTACAAACACCTGCTGTTAGTACACCCTAAAACACACATTATTCAATAAATGCTGCAAAAATTATCTTAAAAGCAGCAGGGCCTTGATTTGTTTCTACCAAAGTTCTGCGACATCCACACGCAGCACTGACACCTTTTAAAAGGTTTTCCTTGCTGAGGAGCAGTACCAATAGTGAAAATCACTGCAAGGCCAGCAGCTTGGCAGGTCCCCATCACCTTTGGAGTGTGCTGCTTTAATTTGCTCCTGGCAAACCCATTCCCTATCCACACAAGAGTATTCAGTCAACTAAGTGAATGGCTTGATGAATGCACTCCACAGCCACACATGTGGGCTGGAAAACTTCAAAGCATGGCAATCATAATATTTTCGTTACAGACAGGAGCTATTATTCCTCCCCACAATGAAGACAGGCTCTAATCCCCACAACAGAGGGCTCTCTTGAAAGGGAACATCACACTGGCTTTCCAAAACCCATCAGGGATGTGGAGTCCACAGCTATGAAACCTTCCAGCCTCAGCGGGTCAAACTTGGCATCAAAGCACCCCCCAAACCCAAAATAGCTCCAAGTTTCAGATGTTGTAACTCCCTAAATGGTAAGGGTACAAGCTGTGTGGTCATAGCCCAAATTATGTTACACTTCCCCTGGCTGCACACACTGAGATTATGACTGCTCAGCGCACTCAGCACACACGCAGCCACAAGGGAACACTAAAAGCAAATTCTGGCCCTGTCTATCATCCATAATTCAAGAGAAATCAGGGTTAAAAAAAGTGCATGAGCAATTGACATAATTTATATGCTGCAAGTGGGAGAGTTGGCAGTCTCTTGCATCATAAAGTTTAAATAAAGGTAGTTTAACATCAGATGTACCCACAGCTGTATTGCCATTAGCTCCATTACACCATGGAGCAACTGCTTCCTGAGCTGGGTACCCCCACCTTGTCCCACCAACAGCTTGCTTCACACCAGGAATGATCAGTCAAGCACAAACCACTCAGTACTAACAGCAGGAAAAAGGAAAAAAAACAAAACAAAACAACAAAACCAACACACCTTGAAAGGTTTAGTGATGCAGTTGGTATTAAAGGTACCTTTAAAATGGAAGGAGGAAAGAAAGGAAAAAGGTATTGAGCAGTGGCAACAAGTTTTGGAGATGCTGTTGCCAATTTTGATCAATATCATGACATTTACCATTTCAGAATATAATTTCTTCTTGTTATATACTAACAAAAAATATTCTTCTTTGCCCAAGGGATTATCAAACTAATTCAGTGTGTGTGCATGCTGAGGGGTATGAAATGATCATTCAATCCAAACCAGTCAATATTCCTTATGGAAACAAAAGAAAGGTGAGACAATGACTGCTTTGTCCCACCACTCTCAGGTTCACCCACAGCACACTGCTTTGAGGGGGAAACCCAAACTCCTAGAGATTAGAAATCCCATGAGAGTCAGGCATTGGGAATGAGGCTGCCAAAAGTTCCACCTGAAAATTAGCTTTTTTCAACCAATCCATTCTGTGTCTCATCAGTCCCTCTGCAATTAGTCATAGGACAACCCTGAAGCAGCATAATATAACTTATACTATCCACAGATGTACATTTGAATGGAGGGAATGCACAACCTAGAAAGCCCAAGCCAAGTCCACAGTCTGGCCACAGCTCCTGTTATTCAGAAAAACTCTTTTCAACAGAGGAATTTTGCAGAAATCAAATGAGAACTTGAAGGCATGAATCCGTAAAGTAAAAGAAATTAATGAAAAATCACCTATTTTCACAGAACCTTGAACTTATCAGGGCACCATCAAACTCTAAGTACCACTTTTCTACAGTTAGTGCTGTAATACCAGATTTTCAGGGGTTTTTCTTTGCCTCCTTCCTGTTGTGCTCAGCTGACATAAATCTGGCTAAGCTGTGCCAAAAAAAAAAAAATAAAAAAAAAATAAAGCATCATTACAGAGCCTGAATCTTTGGTCTGAAAGTCCTTTTCAACAACCCATGTGCAGGTTCAACACATCCATGTCCATGGCACAAAAGAGGAAGAGATGTGTCCCAATTCAATCTTGAAATACAACCTGATAAGCAGAAAGCAGCAAGAAAAGTTGCTTCATCCCCCTGCCCCCCTGATTCAGCTGACAACATCAGCAACAAAGTAGAGCAGGTATGGTGGCAAGAGGTAACAGCTGCTCCCTTCTGTCTCTCAGAGCAGAATATGAAATTTTGGCAGAGAGCTGCAGCCTCATGTAAGAAAAACCCAAAAGACTCCATCTCTCCTTTTTACCTTCAGCAGCACCAGCACTTCTTAATTTCACTGCTTCCCAGGAGATGATTCTCCATCCCCAGGTGTGCTGAGCATGCTCCATATTATCTGAAGGAACAAGAAACCCTGAGTTATGGGGGCTCTTTTACTTATTTTTTTTCCTTTTCTAGGTCATGATATTCTTATCTGAGCTTGCAGAGCACATCATCCAGACAAACTGCTGTCTTTCTCCCCTAGTTGCACCCAGGAGCACACTTGCATAAGGAAAATAAAAGCTGCCCAAGATTTGAAATATGGCAGTGAGCATCCCTTTAATGCAGCCACGGGAACTGCCAGCAAAAAGCGCTTCACAGGGGATTTACAACATGGATTTTTCTGCTACATGAGGTGGGGAGAGATATCTGCAAAGAAGGCAGATCATAATTTAAGTTTATTTATGATTTATTTTGGTGGCTGGAGAAGAATTTAAATAGGCATTTCCAGTGCTTCTTTGAACACCTGAACCATTGCACACTCATGAAGCTCAGTAAAAGCCCTGGCCTATGTTACCCTGATGAACAAAAGGCAGTGTATGCAACCCTGCTGCCACCTCATACTAACAGTGTTGAAATGCATGGCACATAGAGAACTAGCAAAAAATTTCAAGGAAATTAGTAAGATGAGTGACCTGATAAAATCTTTCTCTCTGAGCGAGACAGCCTAAGGCTGAGTCATGAAAACATAAGGGAAAAAACCACCAAAATCCTGTATTCCAACTTGAACATCCAAACAGAGGACCTCTGCAGCCTCCTTTAGGCACCAAAGGGCATCTCTGCAGGAAAACTTTGAAACATTCCTTAAATTGTTCTCTACTGAAGGATCCCAGCAGCTTTTCCCAAGTCCTCTCATAGCCACATGGCACAGCAGAGCAATGGAGGCCTCTTTACCAACAGCTCATAGTGCTGCAGTGATCCCAGGGGGCTCTTCAAGGGCTATGGGTGGCACAGTCATTCCAAACCAGAGAACCAGCTCAAGAGAGAACAAGGCATCTCTGCTACAGAAGCACTTCTCACTGACCTGGGGGGAAAGAATTCCTTCACTACACTTGCAAATAGAATTACTCCACAAAGCATTTTGATCCCCCTTGGATTTGCTCCCACCAAGCATGAGCCAGGCTCTGCCTCACCTGGCTGAGGAGCACAAGAGAGCACAGCCCAGGACACACAGCTGCTCCTCCAGCAGCTGGGAGCTTCCAGCCCCAGGCTTATTTTGGGTTTGTATTTGAGGGGGAGCAACATCAATGCTTTCCAGCACACACAACCCTTTTCTGTTTTTTTGCCACCATAAGGTGCCTGGCAATGTCTGTCCCCTGGGGCAGGGAACAAATGCACACTTGACTGTCCCATGCCACACATTTTGGGAGAGCACCAACCCGTGCAGGGGATCCAGGACCCCACTCACACTGCACACCTGACAAAGTCCTGCTGGGTCATGCCAGACATCAGAGCACATGAATTTTTACCTCCAGAGCTTGCTCACCTGGCACACCCACCTCTGCCTCCTGCTCATGATTCCCAATCCTCTTCCATACTGTCTCAATATGACCACAGAACAACAAGGCAGCAACTTGAGGGAACAGAGATTTACCAGCACTGAAGGTTCCCCACCCCACCTCTTGTCAGCACCCCCAGGTGTGATGCATCAGCAGGGCTCAACCTTCCTTCACCTGTTCCCACCCACACCTGAGCCCCATCACATTCATCTGTCTGATCCAGGTCTCCAGCAGTCAGGGTGTAGGCAGGTTACATTGCAAAAAGGGTTTTTTCTCTTCAAATGAAGCACACAAAAATTGAAACATTGGGAAAATTTGCATTTTTTATTTTTAAAAATGGTATTTAAAGAATCGGAGCTTTTAAATCCGCAACGTTTTATGGACAAAAGTAATTTTACTCACAAAACCCTTCCTACTAACATGGGTTATCTGAGAACCACCTTACAAAGGCTTTCCCTTCCTGATCCTTGCAGTGCAGATCCTTTCCCATTTAGAGCACCTGGAGATCACAGCCCTCACACAAGGCCTCAGCACATCCCTCTGCCCAGCAGAGCTCAATCTTCAGGTACTGGCAGAAAGCAACACAGTAGCACCAGCAGTGCCTTCAAAAAGAGTGTAGAATTCTGGTTAATTAAAAAGACTGTATTTAATACCTCTATTCATCTTCNCTGGAGATCACAGCCCTCACACAAGGCCTCAGTACATCCCTCTGCCCAGCAGAGCTCCATGTTCAGGTACTGGCAGAAAGCAGCACAGTAGCACCAGCAGTGCCTTCAAAAAGAGTGTAGAATTCTGGTTAATTAAAAAGACTGTATTTAATACCTCTATTCATCTTCACCAGTGTTTTTCCCCACATGCAAATCAAAATCTGCAATTTTTAAACTGTGGAATTTAATGGAGGTAAAGCATCATGTGGATAGCATTTAACACCTACCACAATGAATTATAGAATATCCTGAGTTGGAAGGGACCCATAAGAATCACTGAGACCCTAGGGAAACTAACCTCCCCTCCCCTTTCTTTTTTTTCCTGGAAGCATTATTGGGGTCCCACCCTTAAAAACAATTTCAGAGTCCCCTGGAAGTAGCATGGGAGTGTCACTATTAAGATGAGTAGAAACACAGCTCCTGGTTGTATGTATTCCCTCTAGACTGCCAAGCTATATTTAAATCCCTTTCCTCAATCACAAGGAACTTAACCAACCTAGAAAACAACAAATCAATGCTACTTGCATTGTTTTTCATGTCTGACTCCACATTAATGCTGTGTCAGACACCATCAGCATCAGAAGAAGCTGCACCAGCTTTTGCCAGAACTGTTGCATTTTCTCAATGAAAAAGGGAAATAGGTAGGAGGGATGAGAAAATTATTAATTTCCCAGGATCTTTTTTGTATTGCACCTCCCCTGTCACTTAGGCAGGGCTCCTGCCCCTGGAAACAAGAACTAGGAGAGAGAAGCTGTGGCTGCTCTGTCCCTGGAAGTGTTCAAGGTCAGGTTACATGGGACTTAGAGCAACCTGGTCTAGAGGAAGGTGTCCCTGCCCATGGCAGGGGGTTGGAACAAGAACATCTTTAAGGTGCCTTCAACCCAAACCATGCAATGTACCCACACTGAGAACAGGGATTTCCTTAGAGCACAATTGGTGGATGGAGAATTAGTTTCCACATCCATGAAGATGATCCCAGTGGGAGACTCTGCTTTCTGTACCAGATCAGGACATTTCCAAGCACATATTGAGCCAAAACTCAACCTTGTGCTGTCAAAGAAAATTCTCCTAAATGCAGCAGCTACCTCCCCATGGTCTTCAAAAATCTGGTAGCATGTGGCATCTATTTGCCACTGTTTAATCGGCTTTGGTTAATGGGTGAGACTTGTTTGCAGCATTTTCAGGATCAAGTTAACTCACTTCAGAAGAACTCAACTGCCCTTACAAGGAAATATCAAAAAACAGACAGTAAAAACATAGAGGGCTTATGCATATCCTTTCCTGATGTGCTTAGTTGCATTTAAAACTGCATCAATTGCAAATCTATACAGTTATGTGAGCTGGTCACTGCTGGGCTCCCTGCAAGCTGGAGGGACAAGTCAAAGTGTCACAGTCAAGAATTTATAGACAGCAACAGCAGAAGCCACAGGAGTGGAACGATTTAATCCCTTGCTGCTGAAAACTAATTTGATATAGGAAGGGAAAAGATGTATCCAGCTGTATGCAAAGGAAGATGAGTATGGAAAGGCTCCAAAACCAGTGCATCTGGTAAGCAAATGTTACCTCACTGAAATTCAGAAAAGTCTCCAAATTAATTTTATGTCTTCTCCAATAAACATTCAGTCGAATACAAGGAATAAAATTAATCCCTTTGTACAAAAGATAATTTAAATACATTCTATTTCTAAGATTTTGTGCAACTAACAACTTGTAGCAAGGACTGAAAAGAGAGTTCACAAAAGCAGTGATCACTACATACGCAGTAAATATACAGTGGAGATTTGCAGACCAAGGTCCTCTATCACACCTAAATTAAAACATAAACCCATGGCAATGTATTCTCCCTGTTACCTTTCCTAAAGCCCTAACCAGAGTATACTGCAATAGACTGTGGAGAGAGAAAGGAATGTCTCTTCAAATATGACAGAAACAGCTTTGCTGAAGGACAGGAGAGCTTACGGCTGTTTCCTGTGCATCACAGACTTTAAGGATGTTGATATTTAATAAACTTTAAGGATCAATAAAGAACATAAAATAATCCTTAAAAAAACACCTACAGGGCCTTTAAGAAACCATAAATAAAACTCCATGAAATTTTCCTAGGATGACAGCACATCAGCTTGGCTGTGCACTAAGGGGAATCTCTTTGGCCACAAGCCAGAACCTCACCCCAAGGGCCCAGCATCCGAGCAAGGCTCACAGGTCCTGCTCCTGCTGAACAGGGTCACACCACAGACCCCAGAGGAGCTGAAAGCTGCAGCAGCAGCCTCACTCGTGCCACAGCAGGGACACACAGATTCCCTGGCTTGGAAACACACTGCCAGGCGAGCTGCCTGCAGGAGCACAGCTACGCTGGCAGCAGCACTGGCATGGCACTGCCAGGACCTCCTAAAGCCCAACTAATTCAGACAACTGGGAATGCATTCTGGACAGTGAAGCTTTACTCCCCTCCTTGAAGCTCCACAGCTCAGTCAAATTATGACAGTTTGAAAACTATCAAAGCTCTGCATCTGAGCTGGATTATTAGAAGGATGAGACAAGCTGTTTTAACAATTAATTTTTGTGTGGCATTCTTTGCTTCTGAATATTTGAGCAGTGCTATTTTTTTGCCAGACATGCTTTTGTAGCCAAAAAAAGCGCTTGAGTGCATTACAGCATCTTTGTTCACACACAGTACTGAACGTCTTTGAAATATTTAAAGTTTAACAGATTGATTGATTTTGCCTCTGGCAAGTCTCCCTGCATGTAGTTTTGCTGAGTGTGTAGACCTACACTCTCAAAGAGTTACTTATCACCTGCATGATCTATTTATGGAAGAATGGACAAATATCCATTAATATAAAGTCTAGGAGAGAGAGTATGGTCATTATGGAGCAAAGAAATCAGAGTAAAGAGCAAGAAAATTCTTTGGTGTAGAATCCCAACATCCGCTGCCTTTGCTTTGCAATACAGCAGGAGCAAGAAGGATAAATGACAGAAGGGACAGGGGTGCAAAATCCTAATACTCATTCGCTTCATCTTGTTTGTGGCTTGTTGTTTATTCACGGATTTCACATTAAGTTTACCTCTGGAAAATCATATAGGAATTTATCACCATGCCCGTTCAAAATGCCATGTAAATATTAACTACCCTTAGTTGCTATGTGGTTGGTGTTAATGAATGTTTTCCTTGATGCAAAGAAGTTTCTATATGCAGCCAAAGTGAACAAATCCTTCTAAGTCCTTTTCATTTTTGTGTCATGTCATCAAAACTGTTAATTTGGGCTGTTCCAGAAGTAGGTGAAGGAGCAAGACTCAGACAATGGCAAGGAGGGCTGGTTTTTTGAGACGACAGACTTAACCTCCCAGCCTAGTGCATAAACATCTCCTCAAAATTCAGTACTTAATAGTAACTGGGTTCTTGGCACATGATGAGATTGGAAATCGTGATTTAAAGCATTACATGTGGATTGCTTCTCTCATCCTGAACTATTCTGGTACCCAGACTTTGGGGTTTTTTTCCACATTAAAGCAAGAGAAAAACACTAATGACCAGAAGTAAGAAACACTGAAACAGAAGACAGAAACACTGTCTCAGCCAGGTGTAAGAACAAGTCTCCACACCACATTTTCTACTAATGCTGTAAGACTCAGCTGTCTCTAAAGATGTGTTTTTTGCTTTCCAATTCCACTATGCCCAGTGACAGTGGATGGCAGATGTCACATAACTGACATTGCTGGATCCTGACACTGCAAAGCAAGGGGGACAAATGAAACCTTCTGCAGGAGGTGTGCACAGTTCCCCTGCTGTTTTTTGGGGAGAGATTCCCAAGGCTGAGCCCTCCCCACTCCCGAGGCTCAGTGCACAGCCAGCCCTCCTGCAGCACAGGTTGCATTGGTCAGCTTTGTGTCAGCAGCCTTGGTGCAAAGTAAGCACAGAGAGTGAGACCACATCACTGAGTGCATTAACTTGTAAAATGCAAAAAAGTATAAAAAAATAAACCTTACATATTAATCATTCTTTTTAGAAGGTCTTTACAAGATAAATGATTGCTCTGGTTTTTTTCCTTAATAAAAACAGTTACATGAAGAGACAGCAATATTCATATTTATGATGCCTTAAACAGACCCTAAAGGTTTCCTGTCTTCAATTTAACTCAGCCTCTAATAACCTATTAGCATGAAAATGACAGTCAAGCTGATGTAAGCTTAGATGCCTTTTCAAGATACAATTTCCCCCACTTTGCAGAGATACTCTTCACATCAAGCCAAGCTATGAACAAAACAAGTCACCCCTTGAAGTGCTCCAGAACTTATCAAAATATTTGAATACTTTTCAAAGCACATCTTGGCACTTTTCTCTGAATGTAATTAATACCTTTCGCTTTCAATTATACACATGGACGCACATATTGAAGTATAAAAATAAAGTCTTTGGATGGGTTGTCCTTTTCCAAACTGTACTCTCTTTGCTCTGTTCCTCTGCCCTATCTTGTCACCTTAACCTTGTGTTTCTGTTGGTGGGACTTTTCTCTCTAGGCTCAGTGACAGCAGGATTTATTGCAGCATGAGCACCTCCTCCATCCCAGACTGGTCCTGGAGGCTCCTGGTCACACCATGCCTTGGGTCCAATTTCAGCACAGCTGGGTACTGCAGGTCCTCCCATCACAGCTTCATCTGCTCATCTCAGCTCATCTAATGCCGCTGCTCTTCAGGAGGCAGCAGTGTTGGAAGCTGCCTGTAAAACTTTTTACTGTGCTTGCTTGTCTTTACTAATTCTCACAATTTCGATGCAGTTAGATCTCAAAAAGAAGTTATTCACAGCCCTATTGCAAGGTTCACAGCAGCAATAATTTCTGCATGTCCCGAAAGGTTTCTAAATAAACACGGCCCTCAAACACTGATGGGTATGAGTGCTCCTCATTCCTGGCAGACCTTGGTATTACTTCAGCAGTTGAATTGAAGACTTACAGAGCAAAATAGGCAACAGGTGACAAAACAAGAGAAAATAGCATCAAGTTGTACCAGGAGAAGTTTAGACTAGGTAGTAGGAAAAATTTCTTCATGAAAAAGATTGCCAAGCATTGAAACAAATTGCACAGAGAAGTGGTAGAGTCACCATCTCCAGGGGTATTCAGGAACATGTGGATATGGCACCTGGGGACATAGTTGAGTGGTGACTATGGGGTTGATGGTGGGACTTGATGATCTTAAAGGAACCTTCATGATTCTGTGGTTCTATGAAAGTGATATAAACTTTTTCCAAAACAATTAATTAGCACCCTTGTGATTTACCATCCCTTTATTCCCCTGAACAGATGCAGCAGATACATCCCTGAAGGAGTAATTTAAGCCACACAAGGCAGAGCCTGGCTTTGTTGCAGGAATTTTGGCAACCTGCAGTCCCAGACCAGGAAGCTGAAGCTGCTCACAGGCTGCCTGAGTAGCACCTCAGCACCAGCACAGTGAGCATCATCTCAGCCAGACTTCTTACCCTTTCTTCTACCTTTCCCTTTCAAGGACATTTTATGCTAAACCAACAGGTAGGTTAAGTCCCCAGCCCATCACCAATCTCATGCCCCTAGAACAGCCCAAACAGGATTTTCTTCTCACCAGAGGAATCCACACCCTGGGCATGTTACTCATCACCACCACGGCATTTCCTTCAATGCACACCCAGACATCCTTCTGCACATGTTGCAGTTTGCTTTATCAATATCTTGACTCTGTGCTTGACTCTATTAATGCCCTAGAAAATGTCTCTGTGCCAGCTTCTCTACTTACTTGGAGAGGTGGTGCCATCTTGCATGGAGAAGAAAGAGACTGTATGCAGCAGCAAAGAAAAGGATACACTTTCAATCCTGACACAATTCCTTCCAGCTCTTTGAATGCATTGCAAATTTAATTGCAATTTCTTCTGTGATTTTCTATTTTGAGTTTATAGTTAGATCCTCTGGGCCCACAAGGAATGATGCTATGTAGTTACCTAGTAAGAACGTTGGAATTCATGTCCTGAAGTTGCTTCATTAGTTTACTTCATGCTTTCCAAATGATCAAAGCAGATCTAAATTTTTCATTAAGAGGAAAATTGCACCTTTTGCATGGTAGAACAACTGGGTTAATTGCCAACATTAATATTATATTTGTTTCTCAAGAAGCCACTGAGAATTTCTATCATAACTTAATAAATATGAATCAAGGCAGAGTCAATTCAGAGAGTAAGGAAAGCAGAGTCCTTCCTTCAAGCATTTATACACATCATCAGAAGTCTGGACCTGCTATTTCAGTTTTACATTATGGGATTATTAACTACCTACCTCCAATAGCTCAGTTTTGCACAGAATGGGAAACATTAGAGCACTGCAAATATGGACATTTTTAACGCTAAGAGGCTTTTATCCGGTTTTTCACATTCAGCTTAATTGTTTTATGTTTTAGGGAAAAAGTAACCACATCTTCCTTTACAGCTAAAAACATGTAGCATATCTCAAAACCTTTAATGAAGCCTTAATATCTTCCTAGGATTTTCCTTAGTAGTTCAGTAGCCTACGGGTCACCACATTGATGTCCAGAGTAGAAAAGACACCACAGGAATCATCATGTGACGTTCCACAGACTGTATTGAAGCAAAGAACACAATTCTAAACAAACCATCCACTACAAATGTACTGAATTTGAAATCTACATTGGTGAGGAGATATCCATGGCTGCTTTCTGGCAAATCAAGTGGAAGATGTGGGTAGGGAACAGAAGGATGCTTTGGCTCCATAAAACCCAGAGTTTCAAGCTCAGATGGTTGGTACCAGTAAAAATTGCTGAGTGGTCTTTACCTGTGGAGTTTTAATCTGAACCTGAACCAACCCCAGAAATGGGAGGGGAGTGTCAGACAATGTGCTATTACCCATTTTTTTGTGAATCGACAACATCAAAATAAGGCAGCAACAGACACTCCTACAGACACTCTCTTTCTCCCTTGGGCAGAAGTGACATATTACATCTAAAAAGGGAACTTTAATGAACAAAAGTGAACTTTTAACTAAGGCAGTATTGATAAAAAAGTCAAGAGCAAGGGCTCTGCTCCCAACTCATTTAAATACACATGGAGAGAGAAACAAGTAGTGATGCTTCTCAGCTTCCCCAGGGGTGTGGCACATCTTCCTCAGCCTATGTCCAGGGGAATGGCAGGGAGGGAGTGCAGAAACAGGAATTAATTGCAAGGCACAGGATCTATCTGTGCTGCAGAGCCTGCGAGGCTGTGTGGGACAGTGCAGTGTGCCTGCACACACATCAATGCCATCCCGGCAGCATCCCACACACTTTATGTCTGAAACAAGAGAAAGAATAGAAAGGATGAGTATGGTTCCCACAGAAGAAGTAGAAATAATGGGAAAAGGATGATAAAACCATGGGACTGCAGCAATGCTGCACTGCCTTATTCAAAGCTCCATTAACACCACTACAGACGAGGACGTGCAGCGAGGGATTTTCATGCACTTCTGTCACAAAGTACACTTCAAGAGACAGGGCTTTTAATGGTCTCTGGTTTCATCTGTCTGTGCAGTGTGCTTGGTGTTCCAACCTCAACTCCTTTCGACCTTGTTTTATGGAGAAAGTCCTCCAAAAGCACAAAGTCAGTACTTACCAGCTTGATACACTGATGGTTCTGACACCTCTCCCATGAAACCTAACTCACAGCACCTATTTTGTATGTAATAGGGAATTTTGACATTTTTGATGAACACAGCATTGTAGATGGCATATGAGCTTCCTATTAATTGGGCATAGGTCTGATTGGAAAAGCAGCAAAAAACCTTAATCTTTGTTCCCACTGTGAAAAGCAGAGGTATTTGGGAGTCAGACTCATCAGTCTGCCCTATGTAGCTTCTCTGTGGTGATTCTACAGAGCCACAGGACAACAACAGCTTGTCCAGTGGGAAACTGGAATCTGAGCATGACTGACTAGATCACCCTCAAAAAATAAAAAAAGGACACAAAAAAGGATGAGGGATTTACATAGAGGCAGCAGAGTAGTTTTGCATGGTGGATACAAGTAACAAACTCCACTGCAGTAAGGCAGAAGTCTGCAGGCTTTCATCAGCTATTCCAAATAACATTTCTAGCAGGAACTGCATAGTAAGAAAAAGGTTCCTCTCTTGGCACAGGATCCTCATTTCTGGATCCAGCAATTTCAAAACAAAACAGAAGAATGGAGCAGAATCATATTAGCAAATGTTGGATCAATTGAAATAAATTTTGATGTTTTTTACAGAAAAGATCAAGAAGAGAAAAGAAACAATCCTCAGAAAAAAGATTTACTGCCATCACAACCATAACTGTTTGACATCTGTGACAATACACTCATTAATCCTTCCAATGCAAGCTGTATTTTCATTTTATGGAGTTGTGGGTATTAGTCAGATTTTCTTATGGAAAACATTCCTTACTTGCAATGTTTTAACTGAAAATAGGAAGGACAACAGCCCTGACAGAGGTTGGGCACGGTACTATGGCACTTGGACATCCTTGAATCAGTTTGAAGGCATTCACAGAGGTTCTGAAACATTTATCAAAAGGACATAGTTATAAATGTGTTTTGGAGTCTTAACTGTGTGGTCTGCCAACATATTAATTTTCTGTTTTCATTGCAATGTGATGTTTACAACACTCCTTCATTCAGTTTAATTAAATGTCTCCCATCATATTTACTCCAATCACACTTTATTTAGAGATCAGTAAATAGTGAGGTTTTGTTATTGATGATAATGTTTGGTTTTACTGTACCTCATTACAGGATGTATTTTACAGCCTTCTGTCTCACAAATGATTGAACATAACTGCTGCAATATTACAGACCAAGTAAAATTAACATCCCCTTTTACTTCAGATCTTTTTTATTAGCCATCATGCTTTGAAGTTATAATCAAGCCACTGTACAAGCACAAAACTTCACCTGACTTTAATCATGTTTTGTGCTACCAGAAAAAAACCCTTAAAAATTACCTTTATCAAGAGGAGTACAACTTGGTGTGTAAGGTCACAAGGGGCTCTGTCTCACCAGGTGTATTTTAAAGCCTGTTTTGCTGCCACAAACGGGGACTGCAGTGACTGACAGATGTACTCATTTCATGTTGCTGTTGGTTCCTAAAGTCATTATTTAAATTTTTAGCAACATCCTCAGTCCTTCCTTGAGACACGTGGATGCACAGAGGAGTTTAAAGTCATTGATTTCAAATTCTCTTGATGGAATTGCTTTAAAAGCGAAGCAGGAGGCATAACAGGAGTTCCTCTGTTTTAAATCACTGAATTGATTCACATATTGCATGTGCTCCGAAGTTTCTGATTTTGACAAGATTTGAAATGATTTTTCCAGAGGAATGAATGGCCTCCATGTAGAGCCATGAGATGTGCTCGGTGGAATCAGGTTTGGTAATTACACTGCCTCACTGAAAAGTAAGAAATACATCTTAAACACTCCTATCTCCAAGGAAAAGTGTACATTTGGGATTTGGAATTTATGTTACAGGTAAATCACAGAATCATTTATGTTGGAAAAGATGTCCAAGATTATTAAGTCCAAACTTTGAGTTCTTACAAAAGAAACGCCTGACTTCCACATGGCTGAACAAAGTTAGGGATGCTACAGCATTAATTAGTAGAGGTTAAACATTTGAGGAAAGAGAATGTGTTAGCTGGTTCAGCTGCAGGTGTCAATTGATTCTACTATTAATTAAGTCTACCTTTGTAAAATAATTAAGTTTTAAAAGTCTGCAAAAAGACTCCATTTTATTCACTTCTTTTTGAAAAGATCATTAAGATTTAAGACACCAAGACCTGAGGCTGGTTGAGACCTTGCAGTAAAGCCAACAGCCTTAAGGTGTCTTTCAAATGTGGGCAAGAAATTATGAGAGGTCATATGCTCAAATTACATTATATGCTAGTATTGCTCAAATTATTTACGAGTTTCTCTTTTCTCTGTCACTTTTTCTGCTTGTACTGTTTCTATGCAAGAAGAACAGAGAGAAACTTCCCATTGAACTTTTATTCTTTAAGACTCTCTGGAGTATCCTTATTCCCAAGTAACCTTGCTTTGCCTGCTCCCCCATCAGTATCTCCTCTCTTACCTCAGGAAACAGCAACATCTCAAGAAAAACTTGAAATACTCTTAAAACATCCTGTGATTTAAGAGCCTTATGTACTGATCAAATTTAAACATGCTTGGCTGGCCAGAAGTAGATTATTTTTTGAAAAAAATTATAAGCCTACCATAGTCCTTCCCTGGTAGGAACTTGAGAATTTTCCATCACAAGATATTTCCACCACTTCTACACTTGCCTGGTGCCACACTCCCAAAAAGGTGCTTCCTCTTTAATACACCAGCTTGATATGCCAGCCAAGTGTAGAAATTGCACCATCTCCAAGTATCCCCTTTCCCTTCCCATTCTCACACTATTTACCTCTTCCTCTCCTCTGCATCTCCTTTCTAGTAAAGTTCCTGAAAATGAGGAGCAACAACCAGGCAGCTAAATTGAGGAAACGAAGTTTTTACTCATTTTAAATTTAGATGCTTTGGTTTTGCCTCTACTGGGCTTTATTCTAAGAGAAAATTCTAAAATCAGTTTTTGTTACAATAGCAAATAGCCTTATAGTTTGAAAATCCATACTGGGATAAGCTGCCCTTATCTGATAAAAACACATTCTCATAGTGACTTTTGACTGACTTATCTTAAAATCCAACTGAGAAAGCACTTTCTTCATAAGAAAAGATTTCAATCACCAGGGCCAGAGACCTCTGCAAAGGCATGATCAGAGCTGCTGGCTGGACAGTGGGACCTGCTAGAAGGGAATTCAGAAAACTCTTCAGAGAAAGTCTCAGTGCATAGTTGCTATTGCATTTCATACTGAAAATATCATTCATATAAATCACTTTATCAGGTGATTTTTCTGAGTCAGTATGGTTATTCCCAAACTGATTGCACAAGTAAGTACTTTGCCACATCAGTAAACTCCTGCACATATTGTCAGATCATTTTTCAAACTGATCATGGGAAAAGATTCTCCTTATTTTCCCTGCCATCTGAAGGGAATCATGCCAGCACATCACTGGGGAAGGCCATGCAAAACTCCCCAAGAAGGATGCAGAGTGAACTAGAGATGTGCATAATTATACAAACATTTGCAGGAGTACGCAACAGCAAACAGCAGCAACTAATCCCACAAAATCCTCTGAGAGAACAGGAAGGTTTTTCACTCTCTAAAACGTGATAATGAAAAAACAATTCCCAGATGCTCCACTAGATGAAATCATCTTGTTTCAAAGTTTATAATCATATATGTTAAATGCATTGGTCCACTTTCAAGATTAGTGATAATTATCTTACATTTTTAATAGAGCCCTTTATCCATGAGGATTTGACGTGAGCTTACACAGGCACTCCAGGAATGCTGCAGTTATCTCTGGCTTGAGATGTGGCAGCTGTTTAACATCACTGCATATGCTGTAAACAACACACTGTTGTACAGAGTAAGTAAAGGGTACTGTGTTGGTTTTGCATGGCCTGGTTTTTGGTAGAGATCCCCCC
>VYXF01001499.1:427008-451085 GCA_013397295.1 Polioptila caerulea
GCTGCTGCTCGTGAGATTGGAACCACTCTGGAGAAGTTCACAGAGAGCTGTCTCCTGTGGGAGGGACCCCACGGGGCAGCAGGGGAAGGACTCCTCTCCCTGAGCAGTGGAAGAAAATCTCCGTGATGAACTGACCAAAACCCCCAGGGCCTGTCTGCCTGCACTGTTGGTGGGAAGGAGGGAAGGGTTGGGGGGCACAAAGGTGTTTTTAAGGACTTACTTTGCTTCTCATCCTCCTCTGATTTTGTTAGTTATAAATTCTCTTGTTTCCTATAAATTGAGCCTGTTTTGCCCTTGGAATGTTTTCTCCTGGTCCTTATCTCAACTCATGAACCTTTTGTTAAATTTTTTCCTCTCCTCTTCCCAGCTGTGGCAGTGAGTGACTTTTGTGGGTGTCTGGTGTCAGGCCAGTGTCCAATCATAACAGTCTTTTTGGTGGAGAATTGCACAACCACAAGGACCCACAGAATTTTCTATCTGTTTGGAAGCACATGTGGCATTTGAGGCAAAGACCTGAAATTGCAGCTTTCCAGACCCAATGCAAGAACCATGGAGTGGAGTGGAGCAGACCCCCAGCCTCCACTGGCTGGGAAGCAGCAGCACCTCCTTGGCTTGGTCACAGGACAGAGCTGAAGTGGCACATGTTCAAATGGGCTGTAAACAAAGCCAACTCTGTGGCTGACCACCTGAAAAGATCCCCTGACCTTTGGACCATGCTGGCTTTCTTCATCTCCAAAGAGAACCACTGTGAGCAGAGAAGCTACTGCAGAGCAAAAGAACTGGCATGAAAGGCTTCAAGATAATCTCCTCACCTCTGGACATAGCCTTGAAGGGTGATGGCAGGACAGGTCACCAAATACAGACTGTCACCATGGGATGAATGGAAAACCAGGATCACCCCTCAAAGAACACCCCGCAAACTGACCTTGAACTCTAATTTACAAACAAGACCTTTGTTTTCCACTCTGAAGTGTAGCCCTTGAGCTTTATCACAGGTAAGTGGAGATGGCAGAAGAGAAGCCATTTAACCTCTTCATCTTTAAATCATGAAGAGTCAGCAGAAAGTGGCAACACAGAGAAAAGCCAGGGAGTCACTGGAGCTAGGCATGAAAGAAAGAGAAAGCCTTATGGTTGATTTTAATAGGCTTTGAATCAAGCTCTTCAAATTGGAGAGCAGAACTGAAGAGATACACAGGTGAGCAGACTGAATATCACTACAGGTGATATTACCAATTCTCAACAAAAAACTGTAGTAAAGGGCATGTCTGAATACTGTGATGGAGATACAAAAGTGGGAGATGTATTGCAGTTATTCAGTTCTGCATTCTTTATTCCTTCTTATAAAGGCAAGCTCAAGCCACAGAAATTGTTGAAGGGCTTTGACTTTCCTTACACACCTGTGAGTCTTCATAGACTTTCCAAAGAAATATTCCCAGAAAAATAAGTGCAACTAGCTGTTAACATTCTGGGCTGAAGGCTTAGCATGGCACACAGCCACTCTCCTCATCACACAGTTTGAGGCTAAACTAATCAATAACAGGTTCTTAATGCCAATGAATTCAAACCAGCAGTTTGTTTTTAAAATGAAGTTACTGAAACAGAACTAAATATTGCCTAAATCAAATTAGCTGCAGTAGCAATAAATAATTAAAGTAATAAACTAGTTCATAAATAGAGAACATAATTTAATTAATTTTACCACCATGTATAGCAACATCAATACTGCAGCGAGATGGAGTGCAGTGAGCTAAGGCAGTTTTTCATTCACACACAAGCAGCACAATAGTAAAATGATTGTATATATATAAAAATCAAATCCAAGCAGTAATAGAGTACTTTGGAAAAATAAGTAGCTGTTGAGAGGCAGATAACTGGCTCAAGAAGGGAGATATTGTGTACGTGAAATACATTTTGCAAGGCTGAGGGGGAGATAAGAAGGCCAGAGCAGGATGAGTTATTTGTGGTAAAATCTTCACTAGCTCTAGATAAAGCACTGTGCTCATGATCTATTCCTGCTGATGCCACCATGTGCCCTTTTCTATGTTCCCCATGACCACGGACAAATCTGTAAAGGCTTCAGTCTTCTCTCACCTCCTACAGGTAAGCAACCAGGAGCAAAATCCAGGACAGTCAGTACTGAAAATGGGATGAGCTGGTGGGTTGCTGCCATGCCTTACTGGTTCAAGAAATACTGCATTTACACTAAATGCATGCATAGCCTCCTGATCTCTGGTTCCTGAGGATTTGGGATCCCTTGGTTTAACAGAATGGAGGACCACAGATAGCCATGAAATAAAGACCTTTTTTTCTGTCTGAATCTCCTATTCGAAACAAAAAAAGCAAGTGTGCATACCCATATTCTTTCATGACTCTGGATCACATGTACACACATTTGTTTTTCCTTTACTAAAGCAAAACCTTTAGGGATGAGTAAGATCTGTTCAAATAATTAAATACAAAACTGAAGAGATTTTGCAAATGTCAGCTGCAGAGTATTGCTCCCGTACTACAGCATTAACAAAGCTTTGCTCCATTCAAAGAAAGTTGTTACAAAAAACCAGGATAACACTTAGTTACCTCATGCTGTTGAAATGTTTATTTGTTTTTAAGGGAGATGAGTGCAGCCCTTGCAATCTCATCTTTCTCTCAATAGAAAGCACTGCCTTCCCCAGAGACAGCTCTAAGAAGCTGTTTTGCAGAGCTGTGTATTACAGAGTCATTGGAGGCTGGTCCATACCACAGAAACATCTATCCAAAGTAATTCAGCACAGCTAGACAGAGCAGCCATATCCACTCTGACAGCAGAGTTCTCCTTTAAAGATAATTCACCTCCAGCATCCTTAGTGCTACTCGTTAAAGGTAGGGAGGGTTTCTGGAAGGGGCACAGTGATGTCTGACAGACAGAGGGGTGCTGCTCTGGGAGGTGGTGGCTGGGCTGTGAAATTCTGTCACTTTTTCTTTCCCTTTAAGCTTGCCCTTGCTTCAAGAGAAGCTCTGAACACAAACACCACGAAGGTCCTCCTTCAAGCCGTGCTCAAGCAGCACCACAAACCAGGCATTTCATCGTTATTCACTGCACACAGCCACGGCCCTCTGTATGTTCTGTATGATCTCTCCAGCCGTCAACAAAACGGGAGACCAAGCAGCTAAAGGCCAAATTTGCAAACACAGCCAAGCACACAACTCCCACTGCTGCTGCCAGAGACGCGGAGTGAGCAGCACGGGCTGAGGGGAGGGAAGGCAGCTCAGCAAGCAGAGCTGGCCCACAGCAACGCCGCAGGGTCGTGGGAAGGAGGCCATGACTTCCAGGGAAATTCGGGGCAGAAGGACAGTTTTCCATGCAGAAGTGAGACCAGCAATAAATACCCTGTGGACCAGAGCACAGTGAGCTTTCAGCATTGAAAGAACTCCAATATCTGTCACAGCATGCCGGGCTAAAATGCCCTGTGTTTCCCTTTAGGTGAACCTAAGGATTTCAAGCTTTCCTCTTTAGAGTTCTTCAACAGGAAAACCACTGGCTCCAAATATGCACATAGGAAAAGCCCTGGAAAGCACTAGGAAACACCAGCAGCTGCCTGGCAAATAATTCTTGCAGAAAGCAAATCCATCTCCCAGCATCCTGGAAGTCACTGCCCCATCTCAGTGAATAACTAAGTCAATCAAGTTTTAGGTCGGTAAAGAAGACTAGACCTGGGACTTTTGCCTTCCCAAGCACTTGATTCCCTTTTGTTCCACTCACTCTTCCCTCTTACCCTTTCTAATTGTCACAGGATAGAAACTGAGATCTCCCTCACCTTCCTGCTGGTTTT
Organism: Polioptila caerulea; assembly: GCA_013397295.1. Taxonomy (NCBI): domain Eukaryota; kingdom Metazoa; phylum Chordata; class Aves; order Passeriformes; family Certhiidae; genus Polioptila; species Polioptila caerulea. The sequence continues at coordinate 430,818 of VYXF01001499.1, forward strand.
CCTCCCTGCAGCAAGCAGAGTCCCTGGCAGCCTTTCCATTTTGCTGCTGTTTTCACAGGAGATCACATCAACTTTCCTTTAGCCATTAAGTTTCCTGCCAGAGAAGGGTTTTGAAGCTCTTTCTTAAGAGACTTGAAGGATCCCTTTCCCTGCCCACTCGCATATGATGCAGTATTGCAGAGACATTTCAATGAGATTCCAAAAGATGTAATGTCCCCATATAATTGTATATTTAACATCTAACAGTATCAGGCACACTTCAGTCTGAACTATGTTGCAGAAAGGAGCCCTGCTGGATAAGGGGCCAGAGAAGCACAGCAGATGATGCCTTCACCAAGCACTGAGGTCCCCACTCCAGGTTTCTGATGGGCAAATCGGGCTCCTGCCTTTCCTTCTACACATCCATGGGGGGGACAAGAGTCTGTGGACAGCCTGTCCATCCCTCCTGTCTCAGTAGCTTAAGTAAGAGAAATGTCCTGCAGACCTTGCAAGGCATGCTGCTGAGGAGTATTCAAACCCCACACATCAATACCAGGCCAGTTCTGACTCAGCTATCACAGTGGCCCCCAACCCAGCAGTAATTTCAGCAGCTTTCTGTACCTGGCTCTGTCACTGATGCACAAAGTGTCATCAACTGAACCTGGGTGGAAAGCAAAGTACATTGCTGGCACACATGCACACAGCTTCATTTTAAAGAGACCAAAATACTTCAACCACCCCACGCAACATTTCTAAGTTTACCCAGTGTTATCCCCATTTCACACATGAGAAAGGTTACTTGCTATGATTAAGATAACACAGTGACTTTTAGGGTAAAAACCCAACAGTCAATAAAATTCAATATAAAATGCTGAAATCCGTCTGAGAACATAACTATAGTCAACATAAATATACAAAGAATTCCTGTTATTTTCAAAATTGTGTGCCTAGGAGTCAAATTATTAATGCATCCAAATCACTCAGGCATTAGACTCAAGATAGTCAAGATTCATCTTAGGGTGTCCAAACCCATTAAGACCAAACAACAGGATTATCAGTTACATCCTGACTTGCCAAAGTAAAGCAGCTTATTGCTGAAACATTGCACACAAACCCAGTAAATCCATACACTCAGCACAAGCAGGGCTGATACAGGATCAAGCACTGGAGCACCAGCAACTCCCTGTTGCTCTTCCCAATGCTATCCCTGCTTCTCCACTTACAGCTTGTATTTAGGTCAATTGGTATTACTTTTCCTTTACACCTCCCTCACTGAAATCACGACAAAGGCAGAGAATAGCAACTGAACGAGGTTTGCGTTCAGAGAAATCACTGAGACCAACTAAGCTCCGGGAATCAATAGGACTATTTTTAGTCACTCTCATAAAATTTCTTCTTTGCTTCTTCTACTGGAAGTACCAGAATAGATGGAGCCTCTCAGGCACCAAGAGAGTCTAGTTCATGGTATTTTTGTTTGCTTGCTCCAAAGCTTTAGTAAGACATGAAACATCAGGGAGGGGGTCTTGGCATGTGGCCTTCAATGATCAGCCACTTTGCTGTGCTAGTAATCTTAAAAACAAAATACAAACAACAGCAGGAAACAGCAGCAGAAGCTCCTTCCTGTGCATTTTCCTCCTCCAGGTGATACACTAAAAACATGCTCCACATTAGTCCCACCTAGAGAGGAGAGATTTCTTCTCACCCTCGCTTTTTCAGACAAATAATTATGCAATTATACAAATAACTGTGGGACTGCATAGCTCACTAATACCAGCCCATTTTGCTCAGAGGGTCACATCTTTCTTGCAAATTAAGGGACAGTAAACACAGAAGGAAATGCTAAAAGCTGCACTTCAGAGTTGCAGGATATTCTGCTACTGAAGTCTCTTGCCTTTTTTCCTAATATAAGCACACAATTTTAATTATTAAGAGCTTGGAATTGGATCAGCAACAAAGACAGACTGCCACTGTTGAGCAGTGAGACCTAAAAGATTCACTACCACTCTGTAAGGAAAAAGGCACATCATGACTATCAGATTAGAGGATATTGACACTTGTGATAGTATTAGAAAGTTAAATATTATGATAATTAAGAAATCAGTTTTCAGCTGATTTTATCTCTGAAATCACACCAGCTTTGGTGATATTTGCACTCCAGTGAACCCAGTTTTCATGTGTTTTTTACTATCAGAGGATGCAGAAGAAGGAAATCTCGAGGGGAAAAATGCATCACTGAAGAAGTGATCGTTACTTTTTAACTTCTATCAGACTTAACTCCTATTAAATCCTGACCGAGGTCTCAGTGCAAGAAACAAGCAGAGAATTGCAGCTAAAACCCTCAGCTCTCAGTGCCAGCTGGCTGCCCAGCCAGCCTGGCTGCACCCACAGGCAGAGAGCTGGGATCTGGGAATGCAGCATCACACCCTGACAAACATCATCTGCTCCAAGAATTTTAATTTCTAACATACTAGCTCCCAAATAAGGTCTAGCTCTGGGCAAAATAACACCCTAGACAGCTAATGAAGAGATGGTGTCACACACTGGGCATTGAGCTGCAATCTCCATGCTGTCACCCATGTGAAGCATAGAAACAGAGAAATGTTGAGGTTGGAAAACATCTCTAAGACCACTGAGTCCAGCCATGATCCAGCACTGCCAAACCCACCATTAACCATGTCCCAAGTGCCACATCTACGTGCCTTTTAAATCTCTCCATGAGGATGGAGGCTCCACCACTGCCCTGGGCAGCCTGTGCCAGGGCTTGAAAACCCTTTCAGTGAAGAAATTTCTCCTAATATCCAATCTAAACCATTTCATATCACAGCAGGAAGACAGCAGGACTCCTTATGGCACACATTACCCCTACATAGCTGGGAACGTTGGCCCCACTCTCAAGAGGATAGAATGAACTTAGAGCAGGACTGAAGGGGACACTCGCAGCAGGGTGGCCCCATTCATGCCACCACCACCAAGAAAATTCCAAAATATCAAATCTAAACTGTAAGCTGGAAAGTAAATAAAGGAAAAAGGAAATATGCCCATCTCAAGACTCCACTGTCACCCTCCCCATTACAGTGTACCTCCAAAACTTTTGCTGCCAGATCACACTCTTACCTAAGTCCTACAGTCGGTAGGCGTCACAGGAAACACTCTCCAAAGTGATCTTTATTTTTTCCTTCAAAAAGGAAAGACAAAAACCAAAACAAACAAAAAAGCCAAACAAAAAAAACCAACAACAACAACTAAAAAAAACCTAAAAAACCAACCAAATAAAACCACTGCCAAAAAACCCCAAAGGAGATAAGAACGGGAGACCTGAAAGCCATTATATCTTAATAGCTGGCAAACAAACATCATTGGATTCTGATAGCAAATAAAAAGACTGTGTTTACACTAACTTTAAAACCAGCAAATTCTGTTTAAGTAGAAAGGGAGTGAATTCACTATCTGACAGTTGCCATTAAGATTCGAGATCTGATGAACAGTTCCTGTGCTCAACAGCTTCTCACATCTCTTTCAGCTGGCCTAGCTGAAAGAGCTCATAGCCTAGCTATATTTCTATATGGCCTAACTCATATTTCTTCTCCCTACAAACCATGACCTTCATGTTCTAGTCCCTGATAAATTAGCAGCACAGAAAACAGATTTTTATCTGACCTTAAAAAAGAAAGTTTGTGTGTTCTCTTAAGGACTAAATGAATCTTGTTAAACAAAACCCAACCCTTTGGCTTTAGAAAACTTTGCCTGTAGCTCATGTGTATGTTCCTAGAAACCTCAGACCCTCTTTTTTGTCATATGGCACTGCCTGTAGGAAAACAGGAGTAGTACCAGCAAATTCCAGTAATTAAAAAGAAATACTAACATAGGTGGTATTTGAGGAAAATAACATTTATTTTTATTGTAGCACATGTAGCATCAAGTAGTGAGGAATTTGTTTCACAGAAGATCTAGACAATGCTTTGCTTCCTCTCTGTTCATGAAGAGGGAAAATCTGAACTCAACCCTTCTTACCAGAAGTAAAACAGTAAAAAAAAAACCAAAAACCACCTAAAAACCCCAAAAAACTTTGATGCATTTAAGCCAGCAAAAATCCCAGTTTTAATAATAATTAGCTCATCTTATTCTTGCTCAAATACACGTTACCTATAGGTAATGCCAGAGGGTGCCTGTTTACAAGTTGGAGATGGGATTTTGAGTGAGCTAAAAACATCTAGTTTGGGGTTGAGTTTCTGCGTGTTTACTTCAATTGCAAACCCAACAGGGCAGTTCTGACCAACCACCTCTACTTAATGACCTAAAGCCCTTGGAGCCACCAAAGACATGCAGACCCCTCACCCCAGCAGTGACCTGCCAGCATGGCTCAGCACAGGGCTTGGGAGAGCTCCCCGGAAGACGGCAGTGCCAGGTTAATGCCTGGATTTCATGATCCTAGGTTAATACCTGGATTTGATGATCCTAGAGGCTTTTTCCAACCTTAACAATTCTGTGTTTCTGTGATCACACCCCCTCCAAGCCCTTCCCAAAACAGCAGACTTGCAGACAAAAGCTCCATCCGCAGAGCTGCCGAGGAGCATTTTAAGCCAGCAGAGGAGTGTTTGTTTGTGCTAAGAAAGAGATTTAATGTCTAAATTAAATAAGTGCACTATGCTTAGCTCCCACTGACAGAACGGCTGGATATTAATGGCTCTCCCGCTGGAGCTGGCTCTCTCTGGAGAGCCCTGCTCACACCAGCCGTGTGCTGATCAGCACATCAGCAGCGGGGGCACGCGCGCACCGAGCCGCGCGCCCCCTCCCCGCTCCCAGTTAGCTTCCTGAAAGGAATTGTTCTGCTGTTTTGACAGAAATCCTCTCGTCCCCTGGGGATATGCTGAAAGAACGAACAACAGGTTTGGTGTAAGGAAGGTCTGAAAAATTATTTCTATAAAATCGGGGAAGTGAAATGGAAACACCACTGGTAGACGACTGAGTCAAAATTAGCTCCTGGATGCAAAGGAAAATAAGTTGGATACTTTTAATCATTTTCATCATGTTCCTGTTGTTAAATGAGTACAATAAAACACGTTTCAGTCATGTAATTCCAAATATTAATTGCTGTGACATTTCAAACTGAAAATAATCCCACAGGTTTCCCAAACAGAGAGAAATCCATGTTTGTGCAGAGGTGCTCAGCAGGGCCAGCAGCGCTGTTCTCCCGACAAGAACAGCCTCTCACCCTCCAGTGAACAAACAGCATCCTGAGAAATAATCACATTAGAGCTTCTGCCTGCTGGAAAGGCAGAGGGGTGAAAGGGAGGCTGTAATTATTATTTCTGTTTTAGACTACTAGGAGGTGCTCAGTTAAAGATGTCTGAATGATGATGGGATCATCTAATCAGAGGGAACACAGCTCAGATGTGATAAACAAGGCCAGATGAACACGATTCCTTTGAAGAGGGAATTGCAATGCCCGACACAAAGATCAGGCAGGATTTGTTCTGGTGATGTTATTTATATTGGGTGAACATTAAAAGGGTGAAAGAATAATTCTCAGCACTGTCTCACAGTCAAACAGAAATCTTTTTGAAGTTCACTCAGAGCCCAATTACTTCAGCAGCACCTCCACACTTCGCAGGACTTGTTAGGATGATCCAGTGATAATACAAACTCTGCAACTCACCAAAAATGATCACTTAGCACTGTCTCTAATCCAGCTGACCTGTTTGGAATATACTTAGAGGTGTCATCCAAATGCAAACCTCTCCACGCAGGAAGCATTTATTATATATCCAAAAGGAAAAGAGAGTATTTCCACTGTCTCTGCTCCTTTACTACTACCTACTAAGTGAAGACTTAGCTCCAATTGGGGCACCTTGTAGTACTGAAGACCAGTCAGAGCTTTCCAGATAATTTATTGCACTGGTAAGGGCTTTGACTTAATCCACATGCTCTGCCTTACAGTAAAGAGTTGCTTCTTACTGGTTTTGAGACCCCCAGCCCAGTAGAAGCTCTTAGAGTCCTACATCCAGCACACACACTGCAGCCCTGGCTGGCCAGTACTCCATCATGATGGCAAAACTCAGCTTGGTTTTACAAGCATGTAAAAACCTGTACTTCTCTCCAACTTTCCTATGACTCCAGCAGCTTGTTCCAAAATTAGCATCAGGAACAGGCACACTAGCCCAGCCACCCTGAGCCCCTCTCTGACAGACCCACTCAGGGTCTCATCCTGTCTGCTGCTGAGGGTCACTGCCTAAAGTATTATGAGAGTTAGGAGAATGTACTTCTTCATTAATCAGAATTTTCTGTGGGTCACACAGTGATATCATTGCTGTACAGTGTTCAGAGGGAGCCTGGATCCCAACTCCTGCACACCAGGCAAATCCCATCAGCATCTTGGGGTGCACACACAGGCACCTCACAGGCTGGGATATCTGCTCAAACTACAGCCACCCTCTCTTTTAACACACTGGTGCTTTCCCATAAAAATGTCTTTGGCAATGGATCATCCCTCACTGATACTGGTGCCAACAGAGTTGGACACGTTGATAACAGCAGAGAAGCTGCATAGGGCTGCTTCCAATTTCTGGCTTCACTGATTCTGTTTCCCAGGGAATAAGGGTTGCCACAATGTTGATTCTGTTAAAAGCATCTGATGAACTTCTGTATTTAACAGGAAATAGTAGTTTAAACCTAAATATGACTATCATATAATTTAGGGAAGACTAATAATTTTTGTAAAACAAATATGGGTAAAAAGAAATAATTCTATGGAATAAAAACCAGGATAATAAAAAGACCTAAATTCAATAACTGAGAGAAAAATTATTCTTTAAAGCATTCAGATATGAAAAGAAAACAGACCCTATTATAGGCAATTCACGTCATGGAATTTCAATGGGAAAGCAAAACAACTGGAAGCAGGGGTACTGCATACCACGGTCACCTACTTTGCAGGAGCAATGAGAAGACAAATTGAAATCTTCTTAAGAAGTGACATTTTGAAAATTTCCAAATCTGCAGATGGAAAACACGACACTTTTTTCTTGTATTTTTTTTTTTATTTTCCAAGCTGAAGCGTAATTTGATGCTATTATCTGCTGGCTATGCAAAACAGATTTCAGCCTTTGCAACAACTATTATGCACACAAACCCCAGGAACAGATACACTGATAAAAGAGCTGGTCTCCTGTGCTGAACAAATGCAAAAGCCAAAATCCAGCTTATTTCTTTGGAAGGACCCAGCTTTGAAGTCTATAGGTCCAGAACCACTTTTCCCACAGGGTAGTTTCATCCTGGTAAAACATGTTATTGGAGGAGTTTCATGTTATCTGAAATGAGTCAAATAGTTTTACACTCAATTAGAAAAAGCATCTGGGCTGATACTCCGCTCTAATGATTGTCACATCCTTGGTGACACTTTATCAGACAGAACTTGGAAGTTCAGCAGAAAGAAGGCACATCTTAACCTCACTAAAACTGAGAGAGTAAAAAGTATGACAAAAAGACACACCACCAAGGATAATAATGAGGAGGAGATGGGGACAAAAATATGAGGATTATTCTCATGCTACTTCATAAACACACAGTGCCCATTATGTTATATGCAAACAACAAACCTGTCTAAAATTCTTCAAAAGTTCTCATCAAACACAAGCAAAGAGCATGGCATGGATAAATAACTCCTGTCTCATGACAAACAAGTAAATATTTATGGAAGGCTATTAAACTTGGATTACTGAGACACTGAAGCAGTTGTGTAGTGGCCAACCAGCTCTGCTGACTAAATACTCATTTATAAATGCTTTACCTCTTTTATTTACCCAATGGACCAAAATGGCTTATTCATTCTGTTCTGGTTTTATTTGGGTCTATCAAGTACAGTAAATGTGCAGTTAGATGCATAATAAAGACTCCTTTAGAAAAGTAATTACATTACCTTACACAGAGCAGATTTTTCTTTCCCAAGCACCAAGAGCAACTGGACCATTTCACAGGCTCCTACGTTCTTTTTAAAAAATATACTGACTGTTTGTGCTAATTGCTGAAATGAAATCTTGCTTAGAAATTCCAAAAGAAAATCTTGCTTAGAAAGTCCAAAAGAACCATTTACACACAAATCAGGGCCCCCTGAAAGCCACAAACTTAAGCAGAGTACTTGCTACAGCAGCAGCCAGGGACATGGCTATGGCACCAAACACCTGAACAGTTCATTCTTCACATCCTGTTAGGAACAAAAATCTTCCCTGTGAGGGTGGTGAGCCCCTGGCACCCAGGGTGCCCAGAGAAGTTGTGGCTGCCCCATCCCTGGAAGGGTCCAAGGCCATCTTGGACACAGCTTGAAGCAACCTGGGATAGTGAAAGGTGTCCCTGCCCATGGCAAGGGGCTGTAATGAGATAACCTTTGAAGTCCCTTCCAACCCAAACCATTCTGGGATTCTATGATTCTGCCAGGTTTGGCTAGAGCAGGATGTGGGACAAGAATATAAGCAATATAAGCAATATAAGCAATTAAGCACTGCAAGGATCCCTGATGGCCTCAACCACTGCCCTGGTCACCTCCAGGAGAGGCCACCAGAGCTCCCTTAGAGCCTCCCCTGCCACAAACCATCCCCCTAGCTGGGCCAACCCAGAGAAAGGCTCAACACCTCCATCCTCCACAGGCTGAGGCCATGACCACCTGGGAGTAAGGACCTGAACTAAGAGAGCACAAGGAGGGTTATTCCTCTCTTATTTTTAGCTCATATTTGAGCAGTGAGTTGAAGCTCCAATAATATTAACCTAATTGCTCCACCTTACAGTTAAAGCTCAGTTCAGGAAGAAATGGCATGTTGAAACCTATTAAGTCTGAAATTGAAAATACTTCATGCTCTTCCACGTACTAAGTAGACCAGTAGCATATTCAAAAATCATGACTCAAAAATCTGGTTGGATGCAGAAGCAATCCTGGACTTTGGGTCTTTTGTCTCAAAGTCTGAGTTTACTCATTTTTCTAATATCTAAGACATGCTGGATAAACTGATTTGTTGGAGAGTGTTTGCATATTACATTATATTGTCATTATCAGAAACATCTGCAGCCAGTTTTTTATTCAGCCCTTACAAATGGGTTTATGTTATAGTCTGAAAACTCTGGGTTTACAATGCATTTGCACCTTTCAATATCATGTGCAAGCATCACACATCTGCTCCATATGAGAGGGGCTTCCACATCAGGCAACGCTCTCTGTAACAACAGCATTTCACCAGAGTCATGTGGCTGGGCACAAAAGTAAAACTTCATAGAAAGAACAATGAACCACTAAAAACAAGCAAATAAATCAAATCCAACATGACTTCAAACCTGTGTATTTCAGCCTGGCTGCTGCTAATGGTACTTAAGTCAAGAAAAGCCTATTTTTCTGAAAATATGTCCTCTTGTTCTTAAAGACAGGTTATCTTAGAAGTCCAGTGCAAACCAGTCCTACTTTACAGCTCTGAGTCAGCTGGAGAAGAGTGCTTTCGAGAGGCTGAAGATGCAGCCAAAACATCTTTTGTAGGACAAAGTGGCATCTTCCAAAAGACAGCCCAGATTAGAAGGAAAAAGTAGAGAAGTTTGTGGAGTCAGGGGATAACAGAAGCCAACAGCACAAGCATCTTTTTCAGCTGCCAAATCAGCAGAGTTTGTTCTGATTTCAGATGGAAAAACAGAGATGCCTTCAGGCACATCCAAGTTCAGCACTCTGCACTGGGGATACTTATTTATTATATATAGTGGTATGAAATACATATATATGTTATTTGCTATCTCCCTGTAAATCCTCACAAGGTCTCATAGATTTCTGGCTCATCTCCATCTTCTCCCTCTTCCCACACTGGGAACTGAAGTCTGTCCACTTTCTGAGCTTGTCTACAAGCTCCTTGATCTGACCTGCTGCTGGGAAACAGTTTCCTGATTTCCTGTCACTCAAGAAGTTTTCACTTCAGCTCCTTCAAGTCCATCAATCTGCTGCTCTAGCAAAGTCACACTCTATTATATTTACTTACTAAACAGTCATGCCCATTCTGCCATGAAGAGAATTCATTCCTTCTCCTGCCCCAAAGTACTCAACTACAGAATTTGATGGATTCATTTACAAGAACCTTAACTCTGCAAAACCACTCTGTTTCCACCAATCAGCGAGCTGGGCATGCAAGGGGTTTGCTGTGCCTGTGGCAAAGCTGGGCTAAACCACGGCAGCATTGACATTTTCAGAAGTAATCCACCTCTGTGAACAGTCATTTGTCAGCCAAATGTGACCATCAGGACGAGCCCTGTTTGGTTCAGGAGCTGCTCAGAAACTCCCTGGCTAAGCTGCAATTCTCTGCTCCTTGTCCCAGACACGTGCAATACAAACAGCAATAGTAAAACTGCCCAGGAGCTTTCACATTCCTGTTTAATTTACTACTATGCCTAACGTGGCTAATGTGTTCATTATTTGAGGTTCTTCCCCCTCCACATGGTTTTACTCCCTCTGTTAATTCCTGCCACTTAAAAGCACAAAATATGCCAAGTTATAATTAAACACCACTGCTGATAGATGTGTGGGAGCAAACAACTTTGCCCCTGCCCGACTAGGGCTAGGCTGTTCAAGTGGGATGAAGTATAAAAAATGCTGAGAAACTCTGGTTTCATAAGCTTGGAAATACAGGCACTAAACATCAGATTAATATCTTGACCCAAATATCCTTCCCTGGGTAACAGATTTCAAAGCATATGTTGTCAGTGAATGGCAAAGCCAAAGATAATAAAACTTTTTATAAAAATAAAGCAGCTGAGATGGGCAGAGACAAAAATCTTTGTTTGAAGTAAGGACTGAGTAATTGTTAAAAACACTATAAAAACATGGAAAATATTCCAACTTGTGATTGAACAAAACAGGTATTTTCAATGTAAAAGTTGTCCTTTAGACTTTGGAGTAATGTCCTGAAATACAGCTGGTGTGTCTCTGAATATCCAACTATGTACAGAGCACATACATACAAATATTTACTTTCATATAATATCATCTGGATGTAACTGGGATATCCAGACAGCCAAGATCCTGGGGGTACAGCTGCTTCTAAAGAGCAACACAGCCACTGATTTTTGGTTGGTTTTGACCAAATCAGAAGGAAAAAAACACAGATTTTTTGGATTCCAGTAATAGGAAAAAACAACATAATGGGAAAATAATTGGTGATTTACTACAAAAGTAATTACAGCTGACCACTTTGTGTTCCTGAGGGATTTCAAGAAAGCAACTTATCATTCCTGCCAATTTTGGAGGGCCTGTCATCTTCCATGGAGAGGCAAAAATTTGAAGTGGGCAAAAAGAAAGGACGAAGTAAATAGAATTTCTGAAGGGCATTACTGTTTTATAACCATGAGTCAGTTTTTCATGTAGGACATAAAAATTGATGTCAAGTGGAGAATAATGAAATATTTCTTAAGCTGTTGGCTGGATCCTCTACCAGTGCTAATTCATGCAGAGATTTTTCAGTAAAACTCTGGCAACTTGGGAACGTTCAGGGTGTACTGTATTCTATTGCTCTGCATTGTGATTGGGAATGACAGTGTAACAATAAGGATTGTGTATCTGTAATAAATATACACAAATAGGACATCACAGAGCTTGTGAAAACTTCAGAGAAGTGTCAATTCAAAGAAGTTTTTATTCAAACCAGATATTTAAAGTTTTATCTTTATGGCAGCGTGATGTCATCTGTCTGAATAAATCTAGAGTTGCATTGCATTTAATAAGATTATATGGTCAGAGCAGAAGCAATTTGCCTGAACATTTCTTGGCTGAATGGTTTCAAAAGCATCTTTTGACACTAATTTGTTGAACGGATGATTGTGAACAACATAAAAACAAATTAAAAGTTTTAAGTGCTTGGGTTAGATTCTCAGCTAGTAAAAAGCAAAGGTGGTCCATTAATTCAGCAGAGCTTTGCTTATTTCTATCCACTAAGACCTGGCTCTTTATGCTTAATGTGACTATACATATGCTTGGGCATAGTTCCACTCAGCAGACAATTTGTTCTAGTACTCAGCATCCTTCAGCCCCACAGTGCCAACTGAAATGGGAACATTTGTCAGCTCCAGAAGTTGCAGAATTAGTTCCTGCATTCTTGCCATCAAAATAATTGGGGAAACCACTGGAGGCTCTGTTCTGCCAGACATGGGGAATTTGATAGACACAAATGTATGTGGCTTTTACATACATAAGTTGTGTGGTGTAATTTACAGCAGCAGGTAAGTATTATGCATTCATGTTCACTCATTACACAGGGAAAAGTCACCAATCTTTAAAATTAAACCCTGCCACTGTCCAGCCTAATGTCTGCAGGTGATCTCTACAAGCTTGGTCCTGTGTTTCTTCCACTATAACACACAACCTTCAGTCTCCCAGTTTCTTGCACAGAATCTTCTCCTCAGATTATGCAGATGTTAGGAAGAAATTCTCCGTGTGAGGGTGGGGAGGCCCTGGCACAGGATGCCCAGAGAAGCTGTGGCTGCCCTGTCCCTGAAAGCGTCCAAGGCCAGGCTGGATGGGGCTTGGAGCAGCCTGGGATAGCAGAAGGTGTCCCTGCCCATGGCAGGGGGTGAAATGGGATGGGTTTTTAGGTTCCTTCCACCCCCAGCCATTCTGACACTTCATCCTTTTCACTACTCTCTTCATCCTTTTCTCTAAATGCCTGCTATGTCCACATGATCTGCACAAACTGCTGCTTTTCCCAGCTCCCTACTCCTGTTTTGCTCTTCCCCCTCTGCTCTCCTGCAGGATTACACTGCCCTGGACAGCTGACAGGAGTGTGCAGGTTATTCACCTTTTGGCTCCATTCCCCTTTCCTGTGAACTAAGGGCAGGAAAAATTATGAAAAATCAACAAAAATAGGAAAAGACAAAAGATTCAGTTAGTGAAAAAAGATCTGCCTGCCCAAACTTGCCTTGTGATTTTAGTTCAACAGAGCAATATAGAGGGATGATATTCAAATCCTGTGCTTGTTTATCACATGCCAGGGTTTCTTGAGTTTGTATTTTGAGATATTTGGCTGGTTGGGAGTTTGTTTGTTTTCAAAGCACACCACAAAACCTGGCACCCTACCCCATATTTTGGTTTCCATTGCATAAGCACAATACAGATGGATACCACAGTGGGTCATGTGTGTGACCAACTCAGAGCCAAATTTCAAGTGAATGTAGAAAAATACTCCTGCAGCTTCTAATCAAATCCCAGATTGAGGGGCTTTTTGATTAAAAAATTATTTTTTAGTCAAAAGGGGTAATATTTGCACACCAGTTAGGCATCCCAGGAACAAAACAGTTCTGCAGTCATTTCCATTCCAATTGAGAAGAAAAATCAGTCTCCAAATATCACTGAGAGGTGGCTGCCAGCTGCAGTCAGGGAAGCATCTCTCCGCCATACCACAGCAATTAAAAGATCATGTAATTACTGCTGATCTCATGCCATAGAAGTCAAAGGAAAACCATTCATTAACTGAAATGGGCTTTGGAGCAGGTTCAAAATTTCTCCAGCATATGTAATCCTGACACTTTGGAAACCAAAAGCCTCCCAGTTTAACTACACTCATCCATAACTAAAAAAGGAAAAAAGTGTTTTCATGCTCAACAACAATCAAGGCTTTGTTCCCTTTGAAAGAAAAGCGTCTGCTTTAAATCTAAAGGATTCAAACCTTTTGTCCCAAAACAAAGAAAAATTCTGAAAAGTCTAAACCAGGATTGCCCCTCCTTTCACCAAAAGCTCTTTTTTTAATCATCTTGGATCATCCATAAGCCTGGGATAATAAAAGCAGATACAGCAGAGTAAGTCTGCTGAGCTCTCACATTTGTGGGTGTTTCTATGAGATATTTTTTAGTTTTTTAGCTTTTTAAGAGAAAGCCAAAATTTCTACCAAGGGAACAGAAAAAGGATAAACCTGCAACTCCCAATCTCTTCCAATCATCTCATTTCCTCAGGAAAAAAACCTTATCTGCAAAAATTACCATTTGTAGGGGCTAAAAGGCCTGCATCTTAAAGTCACCTCACACCATATCACAAAATTTATAAGGAATCCTTCTGTGTGCATAATAAACATTCTGACCCTCCTGTTAGTCTTTTCTGGACACCAAATGATATCTGCTCTGTGCACATTTTAATACTGAAGAGGTTTCTGAAGGAGCCTTTGGTTGAATTATTTTATAGGTACTATTGAGGAATAACTCCAGAGAGGAAGATACTTAAATATTGCAGAAAATCCCCAGGTAGCTCTGCAAATCCACAGGCTTTTGTGATCAAGAGGTATTTATCATGTTTGTTAGCATTTGCTTGACTTCTGAGGAGTTTGCAGTTCTTCGGACAGACTTGATAATCCACATATTGCCTTGCTGGGTATAAGCCAAATTTATCCATACATCTTAACTCCCTCAGTTGCCATCCCCTTCACTCCAGCCATGGATCTAAGAAGCTTCTAACAGAGCAATCCATTACACCAAATTAACTTCGGAAAAAATTATGGTTTTACCCCTCAAAATAAAAGTTAATTGTTACCCATCCTCTGAAAGCAGTGAGAAATCAGCCTCCCTTAGCCTGGAAATTTGGTGTCCTGGGGCACTGATCTCCAAATTCAGTTACTGAATTATCGAAGTAACATTCTCCAAGCACATGATCTTTAAACTCAATCCTGATTTCAAAAATTGCTATCTTTAAGCTCCCATATGTGTTGGTTGCTTTCCCTAGGAAGAAAGCTTTGTGTATAGAACTCATATCTGAAAAAGGACTAGAGGCACATCCACAAGACTGAATTCAGCCTTCATGCCTATAATGAACTGCACCACAAAGTACAGCCAGAGCATGACTGAAATGTGTCCACATCCACAATGCCAAGATGCTTTTCTGCATCTCAAAGCAGCCTTGACCCACCCAAGAGCCCTCCTCAGTTTGAGACTGAGGGAAGTACAGTAGAACTGGATTTCTTCATGAAGAGTGGCAGAAGTTTGGTCAAACACACACATGCACTGGACATCTAAATTAAATAATTTAGCAATAGCTGTATTTTTAATTAATTCAAGCCTCTCTGCTGCCTCAACCTCACAGAAGAAAAAAAACCACAAAAACACAATCACAAAAAAAAAAATTATTTGCCCAAATGACAAGTTACCCTTGGACCTGACCTTCTTTGCTCATGCAGTGAAACATTGGTAGTTACAGCCTCTTCCCAACATATGGGATGCCTGAAGCAATTCAAGAAGCTGCTGGAAGGGAGCAGGGAATGCAATAATCCATTGAACAGGAGAGTGCCACCTGCTTCACATTCTACCAAGACAGATGAGGAAAGCAACTGCCTGATCCAGAAAACATCTGCTGAACAAAATCAAAATTAATGATAACCAGAATGAGCTCTTTGATGGCCGACACTCCCCAGCTGCCAGGAGCCATCCAAGAGCCACTCCTGGCAGAAGCCAATGAGTTCCTGAGGCAGCAGAGCTGCCAGGAGCAGGAGCTGAGCTCAGAGCACCTTTGGTGGAGCTGTGGGGGGCTGAGGCATGGAAAGCCTTGTCTGCACTCTTTTTCTCCCTGAAATGCTCCAGTTTCGAGTTTGTCACAGAATGTTTTGGGTTGGAAAGGACCTTAAAATTCACCCAGTTCCATCCCCCTGCCATGTCTTCCACTAACCCAGGTCACTCCAAACCTCATCCAACCTTGAACATTTGAACACTTCCAGGGATGGGACAGCCACAGCTTCTCTGGGCAACCTGTGCCAGGGCCCCACTGCCCTCATAGGGAAGAATTACATCCTAATAGCTAATCAAAATTATCTTCCTTCACCTTTAAGCCATTTAGTTGTCCAGGCAGCACCTAAATCTTGACATGCACACCCAACACAACCATGCAATCCTGTGGTAAAAGAGCAGCTTTTCATTGAAAAGAAAAAAAAAAAACCTACAATTTGCAACACTAAGAACTATCAGACAAGTCCCTGGCACAGACTGTTGGAAAACCCACAGCAGCACAACCTTTCAAGTGTGTGAACTCATGCTTGTTTTAAAAAGTTGCTGCAAGAATACTCAACACCAACAAACACACTGAAATAAAACTGGTTTTCCTACCTTTTCTTCTTGTAACTTCAAACCTTCTGGAGTCCTATAAGGAAAAAGAGAATTTTTTGTGGTGTTTTTATTAAATACAAGAATTGTTCAAAGGCAGGATGAACAAACCCCCCTTAGTCACTGACCCAGGGAAGAATCTATGAAGCTCAATACAATAACTGAGGAGTAATTACAAGCACACGTTTCAATTTGTCCACAGATATTTAATGGATAAATATAACACCTAAAATGACTCATCACTGTGTGATAAATTACACTGTAAAACACAACATTTGTCTTGAAAATGGATTTTTTTTCCTCTTATGATGTTAAAAGGGAATAGTTAGGAAGGTTATTATTACTACACCAAAGATTTGGGGTTGAGGAAGGAGGAGCCATTACAGATATTTTCAGCAGAGATTTCTTCAAATACCTGAATAATTTCAAAGCCACTGGACTACTCATGCTGAAAGCTGAGGGCTCATTTCAATCCATGTGCACCTACATGACTTTTTTGCATATAATCTTTTTGCAAATCATCACAGTGATCTCTGATATAGAAACTGTTTTAAAACAACATTGTCTCAAAAGGTATTGCATTCCCAGGCAACACTATCAGCTTATACTAATGGTGAGACTTCAGAGGAATAAATATTTAATTACACGCAGTAACATTATTTATGGGTTAATTACAAATACATCCAAATTTCCATCATTTGAGTTATTTCTTGCAGCCAGTATCAGAATAGTGTAATAGTGAAGACCATTCCATTGCTCTGGAGTACCTCTGTTGTGGGGACAGGCTGAGAGAGGAGGGGATGTTCAGCCTGGAGAAGAGGAGGTCTGGGCACCACGCACTGCAGTGCTGTAGGTACCCATTTACTGCCTCCAGAAATGCCCCTTTCTGCCTCCTGCCCCCTCCCAGAAAGTCCCAGGGCAGGACAGAGCCACAGTTGAGGTTTCCTCCAGCCCAGGGACCCCCTCACATCACCCATGTCCTGCCCAAACACGGTGAAAGTTATCACTAGCACAGGCAGCAGATGCTGCTTCTCCCTCCTTCACACAAGCTGCCTTTTCCCAAACAAAGCTTCCACCACATCCCAGAAGGATCAGAATAGCAGAAATGGTCTCCTTGGCACCCTTCAAGCCAGCTGAAGGGGATAAACAAAAAAACTGGGTATTTGCTTACAAAAATACTGTCATTATTCCCTGTAGGATACCACCTCAGTGATCTTGAGCAATATGTAAAGTGGCATTCAGGATTAGTGCAGACTTCAAAGCATTTATCCTCTTCTTGCAGCAGAGCTCTGAGCCGTGCAGTTATACTCCAGGGACCTCTCTGATCTTTTCAAAATATTAGTTTGAGAGGTGGGGCACAGGATAAAAAAACTCAGCTACAGCTGCTATCATTAGGCCTGTGTACATGCAATATAGGCAATAGGGAAGAATACTTTTAAAGTTCCCCAGAGTCCCTCACACTAACAAGCTGCTTGAATTCTCTGCAGTTCAAAAGCTTAGAAACACTAAAACTAATTATAACTATTATATTGATCAAAAGGAAATGGACTATCAAGACTACTAAACAAACATCCACTTTTATAAAATGTTCTTTTGTTATTTCCACATCTGCACAGACATCGTAAAAGATGAAGGATGGTCTTCAAAGTTCCCCTTCTTTTACTCTGTTCCCCTTATAATTGTAAGCTCTGATGAATACAAACTATTCAAAAAAACAGATGCAGGGTTCAGAGGAAAATCTTGTTAGAACTGCAGTGGGAGAACATGAGGTCAGGCTGCAAGCCATCACAGTCCTGGGAAAACAGCAGCACTTGCTGTGTCCCCTAAAACATCCCTTCCCAGGAGAAGCCTCCAGTGACACTGAGAATGCTCAAGATTTCAGGAGGGTACACAAAAAAAAAAAAAAGGAAAATACTTGGCAGCCACAGCAGGGCTTAAAGTACACCACAAAAAGGTAGCAGCTCCAGGTAGACTTCTCTTGAAGATGATACTATCTCAAGTTAAAAAGATAAAAAAAAAAAAGCACACACAGGTTTCAGAGATTTTAATAGTGTTACCAGTAGAGAACCAAACTGTTTTGATAAAAATGACACCAAAGTTCTTGAATGCATTGCCTGAGGAATACTTTTCTGCAGAAGCCATAAAGCAGATGGTTATAAATGAGACTTATTTCATGGGCACCACTTAATGACTGCAAATTCCTTTAACTAAAAATCTAATTTTATCAGAGCATAAATCATCCACTTTGAAGCGAAAAAACTGTTTTGGATTTTCCATTCCTTCTAAAAAGCTTCTTCATGTACAGCTTTAAATAGCTTTTCATTAGTGCAATACAACAGTTTTATTTGTCAAGGTTCACTTTTAGCACCTATTTCCTACTTTTTAATGTTAGTCAATTGAGTACAGAATGAAAGGTCCTTCTGCTCTGTATCTGAAGTGCCTTATCAATATGTGGAAATCAAAATCACATGTTTGCTTCAGGATTGCCTTTCACCAGACGTAGCTAAACAAAAACTGCATCTCCAAAAGACCAAGCAGCACCATCAAGTATGAGAAATATTTCTACCTGGATTAGGAAGGACGAAAATCAAAATCAAATAGAGTCCAGTTCCTGCTGTCACACTGCTTCACTGCCCTGTAGCTGCAGCGTGTTGTACCAACACCTGTGTGAACCTGATGTGATTTAACAACTGGTTTGTACCAGGCTCTTCTCTGCTCTTACAGAAGGAATGCCAAGGCATAAGAGCTAGTTTATATCTCCTGATTAATGATGAATCATGAGTCCATGGATGAGCAGAGCACTAGTGATAACAAAGATGAAGCATCGGGAACTTGGCAGCGCAGAGTTAAAACACAACAACACAGAGGGAATACACAACATAAACCAGTGCAGCCAGCGTGCCACAAACAGGTTTGCCAGCGGTCATTGGCAATAGATGCAAGCAGCAAAACCACTTTTGGGTTGTTTTGTGGAGAATCACAGAATGGTTTGGGTTGGGAGGAACAATAAAGCTCATCTCATTCTAAACCCCCTGCCACAGGCAGGGACACCTTCCACTAGTTCTGTTCAACCCAGCCTTGAACACTTCCCAGGATGAATTCAGTATTCAGAGATTTTCACATGGCTGTGCATTTCCAATCCCTGGTTTTTACTGGCCTCTGATCCCAGGAGGGAATGATGCTGAGCATGGATAACCAAAGCAAAGAGATGCCAACTGCCCTCAAGCACAGTAGTCCATCAGATAACCTTGCAATGGTTTCAGTCTCTTACCCCTTAATATACTGATTTAGATTTAGACAAAAGGCACTCCTTTTTATAAACAAAATTTAATTTAGGAGACTTTGCCAAAATAACCAAAACTTAAAAAAAAAAAGCAAACAAAAAACCCCCCACAACCAGCAGCAAAAAAACAATAAAACAATTAATTCAGCAGATGAAGAGATGCAGAAGAACAGGTAACATTCCAGATCCACATGTTCCCTGCACTGCTGGCCTTACCAGACCTTTCATGGGAGACAGGGCAGTGCAAGCAGATAAATCAAACCCAGTCCCTGCAGCTGGGCTCATGCTGGGTCTCACAATAAATCAGATGTTACCTCTGCACACTCCAGGTCTCCAGGGACCTGCTCTCAGGATGAGCCTCACTGCTGTACAGTTTCTAAATATACAGTCCTAACTCATTTAGCAAATTAATAAAGAACTGGCTGTTCCTATTAATAGATTACCATGTCATGGATTTTTCCTCCCTTCAGAGCCTTCTCCTCCTTATTTCCAGTGAGGAGTCACACAGAGCAGATAGATTTAGATTAGACAGTAGGAATAAATTCCTCCCTGTGAGGGTGGGGAGGCCCTGGCACAGGTTGCCCAGAGCAGCTGTGGCTGCCCCATCCCTGGCAGTGCTCAAGGCCAGGCTGGAAGGGGCTTGGAGCAACCTGGGGTAGTGGAAGGTGTCCCTGGCCATGGCAGGGGGGTAGAATTAAAGGAATTTTGACCCAAACCATTCTATGAAATGACACTCAATACAGGGCTGGTGTGACACTCTGCATGGGGACTGAAGCATCAGCACAGTGTCTGACTAACACACAGCCAAGTTTGACAATCAGGATTCTCTGTTTACAGCCATGAATACGGAATATTTTTTAAAGAGCCATGTTAATCAGGCAGAGAACAGCCACTTTTTTTTTTTTTTTTATTGGGCATGGGAA
>VYXF01001499.1:451099-461499 GCA_013397295.1 Polioptila caerulea
TTTTTTTTTTATTGAGTATGAGAAAAAAAAAAGTCGATCACATGCTCCTGTTTGGAGAAAACTTGCTATCAGTACAGACACTGGCAATTTAGATTTGTACTGTCTGGTATGAACACAGAGGAACTCTGATGTCTCACATCACACAGTATCATCTGCTCATCCATACGGTACCTAATCGAGATAATTGCTGCATCTCTGATTTTACTCATTACTATTTCTGGACTCCAGATGAGAAACCCAGGTACAGCTCCATAAATTTCCACATTGTGATGGGGAAGCTCACGGGACAGCCATTTTTGGAAATCTCAAATTTGTGGATGAACACTTGCTAATCTAAACTGAGAATTCCCCTGTTTGGTGGTCAAAAGTTTTTCATATAGAATTGTCTTCCTTTAAAAACTAATGCTACAGCCTTTGTTTCAAAGGGAGAATATGTCACACTTGGGGAAAAAAAAAAAAAAACAAACCAAAAACAAAACTGCTCAACGTTTAGTTTTTTAAGGCTAAGTGGCTTCTGAACAGAATATCAGAAAGTTTAACCCTCTGCCACATCATAACCAAGTTAAAATTGCTTTGATTCCTTTTATTTTTGCAACATGATTTACTCTGGTCTTATTCTCTTCTTCAGAATCATACCAGTATTTCCCCATCTCGGTACGATTTTTCACAGTTCTTCAACTGTGACATGAGAAAAACCTACTGAAATTTGATTCCTGCAGTCAGTGTGTGCCCCAGCTCAGCACAGAGCCAGGCACCACGAGCCCACATCCCTCTGCTCCCCAGGGACAGCATCCAAGAGCCCACATTTCAACATTAGCATCCAAGGCACCACAAACTGCTGCCATGCAGCAGCAGGGGCCTGTTCTCTTGGCTGGGAGGTGACAGCCCCCGGGGAACTGGGCAGTGCAGGACCACCATGAGCTATCACACACTGCATCCTACCAGAAGTTTCAAAAAAACCAAAGGAAGCAGGATTTTTGTTCTGTAAGGGCCTGCAAACAAATGGGTTTAATCTTCAAATTGTGCTTTAGATGCATCTTGACAATCCCTGACACTCACTACTGAGCCACAACCACTTATGTAAACCAAAATTTTTCTAATTTTCTGCTGTTATTCAAGTGTACAATACCTGCCTTGTTCCAATTTTCACATTTTCTAGTACTTCAAGCACAAGAGCATCCTATAAGGTACAGCATTTATTAAGCCCTCTGAGTACACAGAAGAAAGTGGATGGTGAGGTTGGGGATGCAGAAGAAGGACCTTAACATGCCTAATATAAATATTATTAAAACATTCCACAGCACCTTGGGCTGCAGATGCTCTAGTAACCAGCACTCAGAGCAAAAGCTTCTCATCTCCACAGGGATAATATACCTGTTAAGATTTAGGATGCTCTACAAAAAAGCAATTACTGCTTGTTAAAGATACACATAAATGCAGGTAACAAGGAGTGAATTATCACTACCAACCAAAGCGATACAAAAATAAACTTAAGTCTTGTCTCCCTGTACTTTCATTAATGCTTGAAACAGGAGCAGGCTGTAGCATGGTATAGATTTAAATTAAAATCTGATTCTTTCTTCCTTTCTCCAAACAGAAAAGCAGGAAGAACACTCACATGGTAGACAATACATTACTACTATTAACAGCTAAAATAAACACCACAATATTAGATCTTCAACTTGTATGAAATTTATACACTATGCCTGTTTTATTCCAAGCTCATCCTCTGAAATTGTATCTCTATTTGAATTAGAAGCAAAAAGCTTTTATCAAAAGCCTTTGCAATTTTTTTGCCTTGCTTCGGAAAATAATCCTTTCCTAGTCTGTCAGACTAGGAAACATGACTTTGCTGGGGGAAGGAGCCCAAAATCATCCCTATGAGTCCCTTGCTGCCTAAAACAACCTACTGTGGTCTTCAGATGCAGCAGTAAATGATGCAACATTGAAGAATCTGAATATAACTACAAATTTCAGCAATAATTGATACTCTTGGACAAGCACAGTTGAGGCTTGTGAGTGGACTCCAGAGAAAGGCTTGATTCTAGGCAGGAGGGCACTGAAGGGCTGGTCTGATCCAGCTGCTGGCCGTACATTTATACTTGGGGATTTTAAGAAGTTCAGGTGCCTTAGACTCACAGAACCACAAAATGGTTTGAATTCAAAGGGACCTTGAAGATAGTTCAGTTCCCTTCCATGGGCAGAACACCTTCCACTAGACCAGGCTGCACAGAGCCCCATCCAGTCTGGCTTGAACACTTCTAGGGATGGGAATCTACGCGCTCCTTCAAGTATTAATTACTGAATAAAATCAGTGGACAGCCAACAGAGCCAATACCTGCCAAATGCCAACAAGAATAAAGCCATGGTGCCTTGAAAAATGAGCACATGGAGCATCACCTGTGAGCTCTGTGCAGAGGAGCTTCCCCAGGGACACTGCTCTTCCCCCTGCAGGAGCTGTGCACGGGTTCCTGAGACTTCTTAAGGAGGATGGGTGGCAAAAAAAAGCACAGCATGAAAGCCAAATTAAAGCAATTAACTATTTCTAGAACACCACAAAGCAGTTATGGCTCTGTGGCCCTGAGCACACCACAGAATGCCCGCCAGCCTTTACTGTCACTGCTCAGGAGCTTGGTGACATCCAAATACCTAACAATGCAGCACAAAAGAACTCTCCATGAACCACAACACAGGATTATTCTCCACTTTCACACTATCAAGCTAGGAAAATATTATTCAAACTACCTACTAGCAGTGCCGCAGAAAACAATACAGAATTTAAATTTCCAAAATGCAGCTCTGTGATGACTTGTGTTAGAGGACCTCTGCTCCTGGAAGGGCTGATGAAGACCTGCAGCACTGCTCTGCTCATTTTAGGTTCAGAAAAGGATATGCAAGGTCTGCCCCAAGAACCATGGCAAAAGCAGTTTGGCTTCAGCACACACACAGGAAATCAGCCTCTCATGGAGAAAGCAGGGAATGGGAGAATCTGCCTGTCAAGTATCAGGATTTAATAAGATGCTTTGCACAATACCCAGGGAGGCTGAAATAGTCAGCCTGAGCTACTAGTGTGGATTATCTGGTAGAGACTGAGCAGACTAGCACTGCTGGCTTTCCATCAGAACCTCATGGCCAAGTTCTCCTCCAGACCCAAACTCCAGGGTTATTTCAGATCCAGATTGTTTGCCTCTTTTCTGCTCATACTGGAAACTCTCCTCACTACCACTGGCAATGACACAGAAAGTCACATTTTTTGAGAATTTCTTTCTAGAAGGAAGAGGTGACCCCAGACCACATCACCTGGTATATCATAAACCACCCAAAGCCCTTCTGAGCCAGCACAGAGCTGCCCATGAATTGTAGTCACCTCTAGAACACCCAGCTTGAACATGCAACCAGACTTGCTGAAAGCAGAGGCAAGAACTTGTCCAAAACCAACATCTTAGAGCAGTGAGCTCTATATATCTGATATTTTGGCATATATTCCACTGAATAGGATTTATTCCTATGATGGTTCAGCCCTGAGAAGCTTCACCCAAATTCACATGCAAAGCCCAGAAGCTTCAAGAGCTTTCCAGCAACCCCTGGAACCAGCCTATGGGAAGTTTCACACAGCACAGCAGTAGTCTCCAAAATTAACACAAACCAGGAATGTTGCAGCTTTCCAGTCAAACACTAATGCTGTCTTTTTTTTATTATTAAGTTTTCTATTTTAGCTCTTTCATTGAAACTGGAATTTCATACTGTATATATATATATTTATTAACTATTCTAATCAGGACTAAAAATATTCCAGAAAACAAATTTCTTCTCAGGAACAACCCATAAACCTGAGGGGTGAAAGGCTTTGCATCAAGAAAAAACACACACCATTGCTATATTAGAGGGTTGATTTCTGATCAGAAAGCTTTGTAGTCTTATTTTCTCTAATAAATTCAAAGCACAGCTACAATAATTCTACCACATACCATGAAGAAATTGATTTAGCAATCTGAACGTAAATTAAGCAATGTTTTTGATTCAGTAAACTTGTTCCTATGTAGATCAGAACAAGTATTAGTGAAGGTCAGTGACCCATACCCACGTATTTGCTTTGATGAGGTTCACAGGAATTTTCCGTCAGAGCACACTTCAAAATTACTTGACCTGTAAATTAACATTTCATTCATTTTTAAAGTGGTTTTAGTGACTTGCTCGGAGCATTTCTAGTTGTGATTCAATATTTTTAAATGCATATTAATGGATCTATGTCTTAATCAAACCATAAAATTTGGAACCTAACAAACTTCTCACAGATAAGGAGCTCCAAATTGAACAAAGCCCTATAATGCTAGAAGAGGATTTCAGGTGACTTTTATTACTGGAAAGGTATTATAGATAAACTATTTTCTGCAAGAGAAAGTAACTGCTGTTTACTCTCAAAAGGTGATTATCTCAGTTTTACTGACCTACCTGAAAGCTATGCTCAGAGCTTTCAGATTAATTTTGGTGTTTGGTGCCACACTGTAAAAACACTGTTTCTTGTGGAAACAAGCTTTCAGTACAGACATTTTTTTCAAAAATCTGAATTATAACTTACATTTCTCGAATCTATTTTAACTGCATTCTTTGTGCATTCATAATTTCAATATTCACACTTGTTAAATTCTGTGCAAACCTGAGCAAATACAGCTTTATCTGAGATCCTTCCACCTCAAGCAAGATCAAGTAATTGGTACAATAACATTATGGTCTTTAGAGAAAGATCAAATGAATTAGTGTCTTTCAAGTAATACAATAATTCTATGATTTATGTTAAAGTAAATTGACTAACAAATTTAATTCCTCAGAGCAACTTTCTTGAAAAAAATCAAAACTAATGTGCATTAGTGAAGAATGAGATTTAACTGCACAAGCATGCAAAATATTTAATAATTTTTAATAAAAAAGCAAAATTGATCAGAGATTCTGCAAGAATAGGTTTAAAAAATTGCCAGTGCACTACCTGAGCCTATACAACAGCAAAATAACAGTGGAGGTGTGGAAGGGAGCTGTTTTTCACTTTTACAGAGCAGAGCTTGGATACCTCAAGGACAAAGTACACCTGAAACAGACCTCAGAGCTGTAGAGCATCCAACACCATTGAAATGACTTCTGAGCCCTGCTAAGCAGCAAAAAGCACCTTTTTAATTGGCTTAAAGTATAATGCAGATAACTGGGTATTTGTAGATGGAATGTGACTGGGAGAAATGGGATCCTCCAACTGCAACCAATCCCGAGGCTTAAATAGATCCAATTGCAACACGAATCCATCAAGGGCTTATCATTAGCCTGGCACTGACTGATGTGTCTGCCAGCACATAAGTGTTCAAGGCAATGGCAGCTAAAAAATAGCCAAGTGTCCTTTCCCTGTCCTCCTGCTTTCAAGTGTCCTTTGCCTCTCCCACTTTCAGACATCTGAGCAGCCATTTAGTGAACACACAGGAACTAATTAGATAACTAAAATTGTTTCAGCATTCATTCACCATTTACAGCTCAACAACATCGCAGTTCTAGTTTTTGTGGCTTTATTCACATGCCTCAGACTCATGAAAATCTGAGTCTACATCTGTGCCACAAGCAGTGCTGAGCTCAGCTCAGGGATGCAGCGTCCTGCTGGGACAGCCTGCTCCAACAGTGCTGGGAGAGGGACTGCTCCATCCACAGCCCTGTGACAGCAGCCAACACTGTCACCTTCAGCACTGGAAATGGGCTCAGCTGCTTCTCCACTCCCAGAGCCCAGGACTGAGCACTGAGGAGGTGCTGCTGTCCTGCCCAGCCGCAGTGCCCCATCAAGACAGGCCCTGGGGTGGAAGGAGATCACTGCTTGCTTCAGCCACCACCCCCTGCTCTGCTCCTCTCTGCTTCAGAGAGGTGTCACATCAGTAAGTCTGCAGGGAAACACTTTGAGCAGTAATTCTGCTGATTCTCTCAGAACAACCTACAACTCAGTTTTCCTTCAAAGAGCTTTTTTAGGTTTCACCTAAATGTCCACTGACCCAAGTGAAGAGCCAGGATGGTTTGCTTGTTAAATTTAGCTTCACTGGTGTCAGCAGCTCCAGGACACAGCACACTGTAAAGTCTTTGGAGCAAAGACAGCATCTCCACAACAGCCAGATGCATAATTTCACTTCCAGATGATGTCAATATACACAGTAAGAGTAAAAGTTTCTGTTTCACTGTTTTTCACTGACCTCCAAGGGAGGTGTTTAATACAGATATACATGGATAAGCCCACGCTTGTTTTCTGTTTGCAGTATGGAGAGCCTGAACACAGCCCAAGAACAGAAACCCAAGAGCTGTAGCTGCAGCAGCAGCTGGTGTACAGTACCTCCTGATGCAAGCTCCCCACATCTGAATACAGGCTCCTGCTCCGCTCCACATCCATCCATCCCCTTGTGACAAGTGGGAAAACCCCCAGCAGTACAAGAGAGCACCAAAAGCTCCTTGATGGCATCATCTCAAGTCTGTTAAGACAAAAAAAAAAAAAANATCTTACAACAAAACTCAGCTCAGTTTCGGTGACACAGAGGCTTCAGCTGACAGTGTCCATCCACACTCCGTGCCTACAGAGCTCTACAGTTTCCACTGTATTGGCGATGATTTCCCATATTGTAGTAGTTTTACCCCAAAACTATCTTCCTCAGGACATGCTGTTCCCAGCCTGTTGCCACACAACACCTGCAGAATCAGAGTCCTGGGACAAAAGCAAACCATATCAAAACATGGTCTTGTGGTACTGCAGAAGCCAAAGGGTGAATTTTATCCCTTCCCCAGAGCCCCTGGCAGCAGAGGGTCACTCACACTCAGGGACTCTCACCTGTACCCTCACCAGATTTTCAGGAAAATGCCAGGCACACACCTTTGCTTCTCTGGAAGCTCCCAGCAATGTGACAGAAAACATCATTATTCCCCTCTGACTCAGAGGGGGACACTGCCTTGAGCAGATACAGCCACTGCCAACCCCCTTGGCTAGGATCAGGTGAGCAGGGAGAGCCAGGGCTGACAGCTGACACCAGCACACAGGTGCCATTCGTCCTTCCAGTGAGAACCTGCCCAGATGGTCACCAAACACACCCAAACTTGAAAGACACAAAACAAATCCTGTGCTAAAGAGGGCTGACACATTTCTCCAACCATGATGGAGGAGAGTCCTACCTGGGGCTGTGATTCCTGCACTCATATTCCTCTGACCCAAGCAGAGAAATTTCCAATGCCTTCCACACTCACTCTACTCAAGAGCAGCACCCTGTTTCCCTGGCAAAAGCCTACCACAGCCCCACATAATCCATGGGGAACTGGAGGGATTTCCACTACATCTGCATGCACTTTGAGAGGTGGTTCTTGTCTTGTGTAGTTTTTTAATGAATTTGGAAAGAACAACAGTTACTCAAAGTGGTGTCAGATGGAACTCCTGTGTTTCACACGTCACCTGTGCTGGTCCCCTGTAAGCTAAATCAGGAGCTGTGCTTCCTCTGGACCTACAATAACACAAGATTGTGTCATTACTTTCTACAATTAAAATACCAAAGGAATACTCAGGCCTGGAACCATTTCTGAGATGGCTGAGGAAGGCTAAAATGGACCCATTAATGAAGTATATGATGGCATTTCTATAGGATGAGGAACAGGCTGCTGGGTGGCTTGAGCCACACACATCAACAAGGAGGGTTACCTGCTAATGGCAAAATTCAGCCAAGCTGAATTAACTCACCATGACATACCTTGTCTTGACAAGACTCATTTTACAGTGTTTTCATGTCATGTATTTGCTACAGGGTATATCCAAGCCATGGTGTATCACTCCTAATTTTGGAGCCATAACCATTTACAGTCTCAGGTATTTTGTTTGCCTGAAGACACCCCATCACTAGATTGAGCACAAGATAGAGCACCCACAGAGCTCAGGCAATGCCTTTTCTTGGCACTAATGTGAAAACACTGAATGGAGAGCATTCAGGATGAAATGAAAACTTATTAAGCTTTCTAAATTCCAATTATGAACATCAGCTGTAATGTTACTGGGGCTACAAATAAATGTTTAATAAACCAAAGTCACTACATCAGTAAGAGTATATTGTTACTTTATGAACTGCTCTTGCACAGCAACATTGTTTCTCACAGGGTTTTAGTTTGGTTTTTTTCTTTAATAGAGGTGTACTCTATTTTGTACGCTCAGTTGATACCATCACAGCAAATAACATCACAGTTCTAGAGACCTCTGAATCATATCCTGCTTGAAATTACAATCTTGGAGCAAAACAGGGAAATCACTAGTTTAATGTATATTTAGTAAACAACAGACAGAAAGCATGAAGGTATTTGGATTAGGATCTCTAACACTGATGAAACTGAAGGGGCAGACTCCACTTGACAGAAACTCTGGTTGCTTTATAAATAGAATTTCTAGAGCATCTTTAGTCAGTTTAGAAATCGCTTATTTTTATTGCATGCTGACAGCACACTAATTGCTCTCAGTCACAGTAAGAGGAGGACACATTAATACACATTATATATCTTAATAGCCTCAACCAAGCAACAAATATGTACCATAAATATCAACTGAGAGCTTACTCTGGAGTCACACAGCATTTTCATGTCACTTGGCATCCCAAACCACAGCCCAGCACCGCCTTACCCTGAGCTAAAGGGGAGGCTCCTTGCAGAACCCAGTCTGCAGCTACACCATACAATACAGCTACCAGATTGCAGGTTGAAAGTTCCCTGAAATCAACAGAAAAACCCACATTGATCGAATAGATCCAGACCACCACTGCAAGCTCACACAAGTTTTACTATCTATTTCCTTTTCTCACTCGAGGGAGGGACAGGTTTGCTGGATTTGAGCTTGCATGGACATCGCTGTCCAGAGAAATCAAAGCTTGCATATGGACATGTCTGCATTAAAAAAAGCAGTTGTACTCAAAAAACAATAAATTTTGGCCCTTGTGATAAAGAATATATTATGCAAAGCCAAAAAGTTTACCTGAAGGTTGTAGCTGCCTCCTCCGAGCTAGAGCAGTGTTACAGCTTTCCTTGCAGCTAGCACTGCTCTAGCAAGAATCACTCCACAAGCACAGCAGCACCAGGCTATGCACTGCTCTCTGAAGCAGCTCAAACACGATGGCAACAGCAAAACACCCATCCCAAGGCCAGATGGGTCTGGGCAGGCACCAACACACAGGGAGAGCCTCGAATTTAAAGCAAATGGGCGCAATGTCTCCAGTGGAAGAACAGCAAGCAGATCCAAGCCAAAGCCAAACACAGGTTTTAGGGTACAGATCTGGGAGCTACTCAAGCAAAAACGGTCACCTTGAAAAACAACAGGGACTAAGCATCTTGGCCATTTGAGTGGAGAACAGCCCAAGCTGCTTACAGCATTTCTGTGACATGCAACAACCAGATCCTGCAGTCATCCCATAACTTTTTCCTCCACAACACAAAAGCTTTAAGAATTCAGTTTTGGTGACTGTAATGAGATAAAGAATTTGCCCAAAGCAGTGATTGGTTTTGTTTCAGGGCTAGTTAAATTGCAGCTTATTTGAGAAATTACTGGTTTGCAATAGCTTTCAATAATTTCCAACAAGCTTCACATCAGAGAGAGGCTGAACTTAATTACCTGAAGTTCTGACTGTTGCTATAGCAAAAAGAAAGCATTTGGACATAACTATTATGTCTATTCAAACTGATGCTATTAAAACCAGATAAGAATCTGGTCCTTAGTTCCTGCCATCAACCTTCCCAATTGCTCCAGCCTTATCTAAACAGCATTTCTATTGCTGGAAAAATAATTTTAACATCCATAATTTCTTGTTAAGTGTTACAAAACTAAGCTACAAAATTAAGTAAAAAAGCCAATTGTTTTGGCGAGATATAATGAAACCAAATAACTATTTCGGTCAGCTGCCTGCAGTCAAATACTTGAAGTGTGGGTGCATTACGAACTCATTGGAATCAGCTTTGATGTTCAAATACAAACTGGACATTCCATTTGAGCAAAAGCTACTTAAAAATATTTCATTTGATTAAATTTCATGTATTAAATTTGATTAGATTTCATTTCACTGAAATTCTCCAAGACACTTCAAAGCTCCAGAATAAATCTTGGGAGCACCAAGGATTGCAAGACTAGCAAGAAACTCCTGAACTTCGCAGAGATGTCGTCCCCGTTCCCAAAGGAACCTGTTCCCCCAGGACACGTCTCAATCCACCCCTGCCCCGCGGGCAGCGCCCGCCCGCCCGCGGCCCCGGGAGCGGCGCGCCGCNGGGCGGCACGTCCGCGGTGCGAGACGCGAGGTAAAGAGGAGGATGCGCC
Organism: Polioptila caerulea; assembly: GCA_013397295.1. Lineage (NCBI taxonomy): Eukaryota > Metazoa > Chordata > Aves > Passeriformes > Certhiidae > Polioptila > Polioptila caerulea. The sequence goes on from VYXF01001499.1 coordinate 461,433, forward strand.
CCGCTCGCAGCCCGTCCCAGCCCGCCCCGCCGCCTCCCGGCCCCGCGGGCACACACCTGTTACCGTG